>MU150305.1:67854-94863 GCA_015584075.1 Collybia nuda
AGCGCGCTTGCACGCTTGTGCCACGCAACTTTCTACTTGCCCCTTTTTTTCGGTTCAATTTAGAGGTCGTATCGTTCGTGCGTTTAGGGACTAAGGATTAGAACGCGCACAACCGAAGTTCCTGGGGCATCAATCAATACCCCACCTCTACATCGTTCCTCCGCTCTGCCTCTGCGGCATCCCTGATACAGATGTCGAGACAGCACCCCCTCACTCCAGTCCAGCATCTCAAGGAATGCATCATTTGTTTCTTTACACTGGCCACATCCTCTCACTTGGAGCGTAGGGCATTTAAAAAGTGCGGAGAGTGGACGAATCTACGAGGAATGGCGTATGAGGAAATTGTACGCCAATCAACCCTGGTAAGTAAATAGACCACCCGTAAGAGATTAGTGTAATGTGATGCACACGGCGCTGGAAGTCAGGGACTTCTACATATAGGCACTGAACATTGAGGAATGTAAAGTCAAGTATAAACGGAGAGAGGTTGGCCACAGATTCTAAGGTGAGAGCATGGACGCACCGGGCAGGTGGATGGAGGGGTAAAGTACCCAATGATAATTCAAATTTAATTTAGCAACTTTCTGTTTATGCCGAGTCCCTGACATAAGTGCAATGGAAGAATGGGATAACCGTTGCGGATATTCCGTTTCGGCCTCTACTGTGCTCCGGTATGTATCAACATCAGCTTGGTGAGAATCGCCCTTTACATTCTCCAGGACATAATTTCTACAGTTGATGAAGACGAATCAAATATCAAATTGGTTCAAACAAGAGTATGCACAGAACATTCAGCATATCAAACTATATAGGCAATCCATTCAACTAACTTCCTTCCTCATCATCAGACGGTTATGCTATAATTGACTGTTGGGCTTACCACTTGGTTGATGTCGGCATCGTACGAGATATCAATGTTTGCTTAGGCACAGACCTAGAAGAGCTCCTTTTAGCATTGAGAATTCATATTCAGAAAACCAAACTAACAGTAAAGTGGATAGTCGGGAGGAAATGTCCACATAAACCAGAGCAACATTCTGCATTGTTTAGACAAGATGTGCTGGAGTGGAGGCAACTAGCTTCGACATTGCTATCAGGCAAAGCAGCAGAATACGCTCCAACGAGGAGAGCAAGAAGAGTGATAGTACTGAGAGCAAAGCGCATGTTCAAGGTGATGGAGTATTGGAAAGAGTTGATTTTGTTATGACGAACCTTCTACGATTTTATACGTTTTTTTGCCTCCGGATTCTATAGCGTGCCATGCTGATAGGTGACAATCGTGCGAGTGCTGCCGCTGTCTGAGGCCTCACTCCCACCGCGTTTGGCATCGCTAGATGAGAATACAAATAGAAGGGGATTAGAGGACCTTCAAAAGCGTGTCAAATACTCTATCATGTACTTGAAGTTTGCATAACATTAGAATTACCTATAAAATTATCCTTACGCTCTGATAGCGCTCACAACAATATATTATTCCATTCTGGACAGAAAAAGTAAAAAGTTGCATGGTACAAGCGTGCAAGCTCACAAAATATAACACGCTGCTAGAAATTTCAAAGATACATATTTATTTTCATAGCACTTGTATCGTGGCATTGAAGGCTAATTAAGTGGTATAGCCAGTGTTGCACATGGCCAGTCCGAGTTCTATAATTATTGAGCCAAATGCCTGACAGAACCAAAGATATTCTGTACTTTGTGGGACATGAGTTTGTGGAGAACGACAGATGGGCCAGGGCAATGGGCAGGCGAGTACCGAACAAAGTTCGGCAAAGGCACGTGATAGAGGCAGCACGTGATATAGAAATGAAACTAGTATTTCCAACATATCAGGGCAAAACAATATTAATTCGCAGTAGAGATACCGAGCGTTGATACATAAGAATAAGGCCTGTCAGGATAAGAGGTTAAAAGCCGACATGTAAAGATGAAAATGACCAGGATCGTTGAAAGAAAACTTCACGTGATCGGTTACCGATTTTTGGATTTTTGGCCCACCAGCAAAAAGGAATGACCTCGTTCTATAAATAGAACTCGGAATACCGTAGTAATTCCCAAGGTAGGTGGGCGCCCTCAGGCTATTTTAACTCTATAAATCCGAAAGCATGTGAACACTTCGACAGTGGCAGACCATCAGTTACAAAGCCCCCGTTCTCACCGTGCAAATATGCTAGTTATGAGACAGAGAAAAAACAAAACATATCACATATATTCCGAGAGCAGAAATACCTATTAACATCCCCACCTAGAACCTAGAGTATATGTAAAGATTTTTTAAAAAGAGGGAATCTTGAGACGCTCACACTGACAAACGATATCTTCTCACAAATAAATCTTGGCGAATGGCTTGGACATTGGGAGTTGACAGATCGTGATCTATTAATAGATTTTCAGGTCCCTATTTCGGCGTTATCAAATAATTTAGGTTGAGCTTGAGTTTTACGTGGACTCAATGTCATTGTGAAGGGAATATCAATGTCATGTCAAATAGCGAGCTGAAAATGGTGAAACTTTACTATACTCTGGTCTCTTTCTGCGTGCCTGAAAAAAGATGCACAGAATTTTACAATAAAGTTACTCTAGATCTCCTGGTTTCAGTCAGAAACATATAGTTTGGACCCTGTTAGTATAGTCATACATAGAATATGATATCGATAAAATACGAAGCGAAAAGGTGCATCCACCATTTCATCAGAGTCGGATCTCGGAGCTCAACATTCAACCCGTTCCCATCAATACCGAGTTACATTTTCTCAGCTCCCACCATCGATCAAGACTGACCGGTACTCCACATGACCATGATATGGGAAATTCATTTAACAGAACTTGATCAATAGTCCTCCTCTGTCATTGACTAAAAGTGTTTCGGACTCTAGATGCATGGACTTCCTGCTAGAGACGACATGGCAATTTCCACCTTACAGGATGCTACATTTTGCATTTGCCATTTTTAAAAAGGCTCTTATAAGTAATTACCGGGAATACTGGCTTTGGACATACTGTGATGCATATACATAGCTGGAGCACTACAAGCACATGCTAAACACCCTGTTTATGAGACTCACTCATTACAATGTCCTTTGCACAGCTCTACCATCCAACACGGCTCCAAAAGTGTACCCCTTAATGAGTGCTAGTTATAGAATTGGTAAATACTCAACTCCACCAGCATTCCCAGGACTTTAGCACTTATAACATTGACAAGAGTAAGCATTGATCTAGAACTAACTATGAATAAGTCCGATATTCCGAAGAGCCCGACCCTTCCATTGCGAATATCTTGCAGGAACTTTACATGGAAGAAATATATGGACAGGTTAACTATCTTCAAGTACATCTCGAGTAATGGCGAATTTAACAAACGAGATCTTTATTGGCCTCTTTTCATGTGATATGCTGGAAGGTCCATGATTGTTCGGGGAGATACACACTTGTCTTCCACTGAGCACAGACTCTCCGGTAACCATTGTGAATTTCCCCAAATCGGTCCAATTTGACGATCCTTTGACCTTGCCTACACAGAATTATTAAATTGGAGCTACATGCCACCTTCGGTTCCTCCTTCTGTTCTTTCCTGGCACATTTAGGATACTTCAGCACCTAGAATTCAATATAAGAAGAAAAAGAGGAATAAAAAAAATAGTTCCACATTATTGTATAATAGGTATTTCATTGGCATAGTGCACTCCATTTACTTACCGTTGAGATACGCGGAATTCCACATGGGGTGTGAAGAACCTTAACGTCCCAATACCCTCAACTTTAGGACCTCAAAGCAACGACAAAAAAGCATATATAAATACAAAGCTCAACGATCTCAAATCTTGTATAAACTGTCGTTTATATATCCCAGATAAGTAATCGTTCCATAAGGGGGTTAAGGTGTAAGTCCCGCCTGACGACTTATGATTGGGAAATTTATTTGGGTCTTGTGTGCCTTGTTATAAAATATTTTACGTCGTACTTCATGTTCAAATGAGTCAATATCTCGCACTTCCCAATCTCTTCGTCGCTTGAACTATAGCCACGGCCTTTGGGTATATTACGAGAGACGCGAAATAACAACGCCTTTTGATTCATGTTTATCTGAGCGCGCTCGTGCCAATGCAGGAGAAATATTCATAACTTCTGATCCAAGAAAATCGTAGGGTACACCAAAAGATACCTATTCTACCAAAATAGTGACTTCCACGCTAGGGCCGAGTGCTTGTATCCTCGTCCACTGCAGCTCATCAGGAACAAAATCCACACATCGCACAGAAACATTCGTGATCACGTTCAAACACACTTTTACACTCTCTTTCACGGTGTCCTGCAGTCGGGTCTCAAGTATTTCCAAGAGAATGTCTATCCCACGAAACACCACCGCACACCTTAGCTCTTTCAAAGCCACCCCGATCCTACCAAGCGCAATCCCGCGCATAACCCCTTCCGGAAGAGTTCCTTCTGTAATGAGCACCTCTAGGCGGGGGGTGTTTTCAAGCAGAGCAAACCAATCCCAATCCGGGACGCACCCGACAGAGAGGCGAGTTACAGTACTTCCAGACCTGCCCAGGAGAGCCGGAATGTGCATATCAGCATGCGCGTCCCATCCGGGTGTGGAAACTTCAAGATCTGTGAGGCGCGGAAAAACGAGTGGTGTGAATAGGAGAGGGGAATAAATGGAGAGTTTATGTATGCGAGTCACATGTGGGATGAGAAAAATTGGTGTGGAGATACCAGTACGCGACTCCCAGTAGTTCAGGTATTGTTTGATGTGGATGCGGATGGAGAGCGGGGGTGGCTGGGCGACGTTGGAGCTGTATTGAAGGCACAGGCTCGCGGCATTTATGGTACTCCGGTCTGACCAACTGCGGAGGTGGATGTTGAGGTCAGCCCAGAGACGTGGATGGCGTAACACAATAGCACGCCAGGTTGAACAGGTTTGGGTCACATGGAACAGGGTAGTCAGCTCGTGCGAGGGAACCGTAAGAGTTTCTTCTGAGACAAGAAAAAATATGTGTCCGAGAATCTCAGGTGGGATGGACGCGATTGGGGACGGCATTTTCTTTACTATCCCTCATGTATGGTCCGTATTTCTATCGACGTAGAATTGTTGGACCCTGGTGATTGAAAGCTTCTATTTTGGCCAATTAGCGGTAATAGCGCATACTGACAAGATGGAAAGCTTGCACGAATTGATGATCGCCAGCATGGCTTGGGCAAGCGTCCCGACAGCCAACATGTACACATGTGGGCCCTGGGCCTGATGACTAACAGTAGAAGATACGGCAAGTATTACAAAATTTTGATGATGCTGAGCCAGTATTACTCCGGTCATCAACTACATAACTAAAAGTCGGGCCTAAACGGCGAAACACATGTCGTATTGCCATTGGCTCCCAACACGTGTCAATAGTATATCACGAGAAATATCACGTGATTCTGGTGCTTCGGGCCCCTGGTTCTTCTCCCCCTTACATCGCCGTCCAGCCGGTACCAAAAACAGCGAGCTCCGGTACCAACGAATGGGGGATGCTAAATTTTATTTAAGTCCACATCAAGGGTAGATAGACTTACGGCAAATCGCCAAGAATCTACAACAAGTTGATGATTCATGAACGTGCCAACGTGGCGTAAAATCGGCATTAAAGTGGAGGAGGCCAAAGCGAGCATAACACGAGGTCAGTGCCGAAGTATAAGTATACCGAGACGAGTACTTGTGTATGCCCCGTTAACCACACACAGCAATATCTTCTGGGCTAGACTCTTGCCGGGCATTGCTTGATACCGGAAGTAATTAGACAGGTCAAACGCCATTGAATTACATACTTGGGAAAGTTTATCGTGACCTTCTCTAGATTTTCAATACCTGTCATATAAACATATGTATAGGCGCATGTCGAACATGATTTTCCTTATCACATTCTATATAGCACTAAACTTTCGATGCATCTTCAAACTAGCGACTTACATTCTAGGACACTCATTCGACTCTAGGATCGACCATCCCACATACGAAAGTAATAAGTTACCCATTCGAAGCTATACATCACATACAACAAAATAGAGTAAGGGTAAAAGCCATAGAGGAGGATTTGTGAACATGAGGGAACAGAACAATGAAAATCCTGAACGTCGGACTAGCCTTTTCATATAGAGGGAAGGAAATAAATAGCTGATCAGCCACATCACACAACTAATGCATGCTCTGATTCTTTGTTACTCAATTACAAATATTCATGGGTGAATAAGAATTTTGACTGAAGAGATAATAGTATCAATGTAGCTGCTATATTAATAGGATCCACTCAAAACGTACCATTCTTATCCTTCTCGGTCAAGAGAGACTTAATCCCTTTGTCGACCACATCTTCAAGTGAGACCTTACTGGTGACGAGGCTCTCGATACCCGACAATTTGCCGGAACCAACCGCCTGCAGTAATTCGGGATGGATACCTGTATAGGTGTTCGAAGCTATACATCAAGCCGATCATTGTTAATAGTCGCACAACAAGACAAGAGTATCATAATTCACTTACCCGTGATAGTGATTTCCCGCAACAACATTAAATTTGTGTCTACCTTGGGTATCTGTTCCCAGCTAGCCACATTTACAATTAAGCCACGGGCTTTTACACTATGCAGGCATGCATTCATCGATTCTTGTACACCTGCTGCGTCAAATGCGATGTCTACGCCTTGACCCTCTGTAACTGCGTGAACCGCAGAAACAACATCTGTAGAAGCTGGGTCCACGGCAATGGTGGCTCCGTGCTCCAAGCTAACTGAACGACGAAGTACGGTTGGTTCACATGTAACAATCACAGCTGTGGGGTCAAGCGAACTTTAAGTGTAGTAATGTGTCAGACCTATGAGTTTGTTATGGAAGGAAGGGTACGTACCGAAGAACCTTCAACAGGAAGATCCCAATCTGTCAGAATAGAGGTATAAACCAGGGTGAATATTTGTAAGGTGAAGAGGGCGTACCGGTCCAGCCCCGCAGATCAAAACTTTGTCTCCAGACTTGAAGCTACTTCTCTTTACTGCATACCAAGCCACAGCGAGAGGCTCGATACAAGCACCTACCTCCACTAAAAATAGAAATACAGATAAATTACTATAGAGAATATTGAAGTGATGGCACACAAACAAGAGACATTATCGGGAAGGGTGTGGACGAAGTTCTCGTCAACGGCGATATACTCTGCTAAGCCTCCACCAAAACCCCCTATACCCTATAGGATGCGCACTCTGAAAATACATTCTACATTGTAAAAATATGGCTTACAATGACGTTTACGTCGTTGCAGAGGTTTCGGGTTCCCGCACGGCACGCCGCACAAGTATTGATCTTCATGCAGGAAAAAATAGGCTCTCTATATGCATTAGCTCGTTTATGATAGAAACGTGTCAGTAATTGACAAGACGTACACACACACAGCTTGTCCAATAGAATGTTTTTCAGAGTCGACACCTTCCCCAAGTCCTACAATAATTCCCGAAAACCTGGAAGGGTGTATATTTATCAGGTTGTGCTCAATAGAAAAAAAGTACTTACTCATGCCCAAGAGTGACGGGCAAAGTCTCTCCTGTAATCTCGTTTGGCACAGTGTTGGTTGGAAATTTGATGAACGGGCTGCGATCTGAACTCTGTATATTAGTCCCTATGTGGGTTACTGAATTAGACTTACGCAAGGTAAGCATGGAGGTCAGTCCCGCAGATCCCATTCCTTATGTATATATGATTGTGAAACTTTACACAGGAAAGCAGCTGTGAGGTCCTCACCAAGCAATCTACGGGGCTTATGAGTACTGATATGCAGGTTGTTCGTATGTAGCTAGGGCGTACTTTAATCTTCACTTGGCCCCTCTTTGGCTCTGGTTCTGGTATTTGCTCCACACGTACATCGCCTGGCCCATAGTACCTTGCAGCTTTCATTGAAGAGAGTGGAGATATTTTAGAAAAGGGATCTATGGGAATTTACAAGCCTGATCAGTTCCTGCTCAAAAAAGGAATACTTATAGGTTGTTCCACTCCATAGGGCTGTCAGGCTGGCAGCGAAACGGCAAGATGCCATCATTATCGAAGTGAGTCAGAGATCAGATCATGATGGTGGAGTTTCTTCGACTTACACGCAGCTCGAGATGCTCCCTAGAATCGCAACTACGAGCTGAGTTGGATTTCAAACATTAATTACGAGAATCGATTAGATCGAGAAGATGTGTATTGTAAAGGTGCAGGGGTGTTGATGGCGTGATACATTCTAAGTTTATCGGAAGTTGTGGTTTTTATAACTTCTGATGGCGATATGCTCACCGCTGATAAGGCCAAGATAAGATAGTTTGAACCCACCCCTCGGAATCTATTTAGATTGAAAGGGTCTCATTGCCATCGCTTGATAATTCTATGTGTAATGACAGATTTGTCGTAAGGAAATTCAGCTCTGTGATTATTGCTTATGTCTCTTAATGCGCCCTTTCTCTCCAACCTCACGGACATGGAGGACCTTGCACCAAGATGGAAGGAATATAAAGTGATGTCTGTACCAGACCTCCAGGTGTTCGCAATGTATCATTGGACCCTTATCAGTCGATGTATTAATAATTGGTCTGTGATCTTAGGGTTAGGGGTAGTACATCCCACGCCTGGAGGAGTTGGGAACTGAGGGAACTATTCCGGAAGAGCTTGAAGTGAGGACATTGGGAAGACAGGACCGTGATGTGAGCACACTGACGATCGTTAAGGCGCGGTATATACATTTCAAGATCGACAATCGCCAGTGGAACCCGGTCAGTACGCAATTCCCTGTCATATTATACAGTACCACTTTACTTCTCCCTCCTGCTGATGCAACCTAAATGCTGGCACGCGCACCGGATCAATGACGCTACGTTCGCGTCGAGTTCATCAGGTTACGCCCTCATGGGCGTTTAGCGCAGTGGTAGCGCGTATGCTTTGCAAAAGCTCACCCTTCGGGGCGAGTATCGTGTGTATAAGGTCCAGGGTTCAATCCCCTGAACGTCCATTAATTTTTGTGACATATAAAAACCGCACAAAGTCCTAAAAGCGGGCATCAGAGAGTAGTAAGAATAGAGGAGTATCAGGTCAACTCTGATTATCTCCCTTTTCGCGTCATCTAGGGATGGAATGATGTCAGTAGACGGACAGACTATGAGAAGTTGAGAGACCACGTACGATACCGATGAAAAGGGCTCTAGTTAATGGTCATAGAGGCCCACGATTGTGTGCAGGAGATTCGATGATTTTGATCCGGCTGAAGTGATTGTACAGCCAGTATCAGCCACATTCATGTCAGCAGGTAAAAAAGTTGAGCCTCTAAAAACAAAGTCACTGCACTAAAAATGAAGGCTAATAGTAGTAATCTTGCCTAAGCGACCTTAAAGTTTTTGTCCTGTTGTTCTGTTGATTGAGTTGGCGTACACACTTAACCACTATTCACACAAACTTAATATATTATATATGATTTTTAATCTCACTCGGAGTTGGGGCCGAAGGAATACTGTACATCAAAGGGTATGGGTAAAAGATATACCTTGCGTTTCAGTCTAACTTTGAGAAATTCTTCTTTAAGTACATTTCAGGTCTTATTATGATCCCGGCTCTACGTTTGGAGCTACTAGACATACTTGAACATCGGTCATCTCGGTAACTTCGAGTTTACAGAATTTTTTCCTCCCGAGTCCCTGCTCGCCTCAGCACCATTGCAAATACAGTTTGATATCCCCAGGCGACCCCCACCTGGTGTGAGAGAAATACATTATATTCGGCGGTCAGACCTTGAAACCGAGTATTATTTGTAACATAGGTCTCCTCCTACGCCTGCCCCCGGAACTTTATGTTCCTGTAGAATTGACAAAGTACTCCTCATCTAATTTTATCGAAGATTAGTTGAACACAAACCTATAAACACTGGAAGTTGGATTGGATAGCCTTGGGGATAATAAAGATCCACATCTCATAATGTGGCCCTCAGCACAGGTGACCTAGGCTCCGCTTGTCACCGAGCCATCGCCTCATCTATTTGCGAAAAGAAATCATTAGCTTTAGCTGGCTGCTGACTTACATGTGTTTCCCGTGCCTTTCCGATATTTACTCAGTCATTTAATAAGGTATAAACTCCACACTTCTCACCCACAACCCTACAGCCAAGTATGCTCACTCAACCACCGGAAAGAAATGGGAAATGGAGAAGTCTCAACCCCTTGGTTCATCTCCATACACTCATTTTATTCACCTGGACCGACTACCAGACAATTGTTATTCCCATTGTAAGGATAATATCTCATTAGGTTTTAACATATATTTACTGTTGAGCAGACTATCTTCGCATGTGCGACAGCTCCTATACAATCCCTCTCGAAACTCATTCAGGGGTGTGTGTGGATATGGTTTCACCTGATCCTCTGCAACGTCTCCAACCAAGTTCGAGCTAAAGAGGAGGACTCTATCAATCGTCCGTGGAGGCCCCTTCCATCAGGCCGGGTTGCCTTCCAGAAGACGCTTGTATTTCGCTGGATAATGGTCATATTATGTGTGATTTGGTCCGCAATATATGGCTTCGATATAGTTGTCACAACATTAGGACTCATCATAACTACAATCTTCTATGACGAAGGGCAAGTATCACGACATCCATTTGGAAGGAACCTTTGCAATGTCGGTCGCTATATAGCTTTTCAATTCGGTGCCACAACAATCATGAGTGCGTTAAATGCCCTGTTCCCTTCTTTTATATTGATTGACTCCAGCGGAGATCGCCTAGACCGTACATCGATGGCTGCAATACTTCTGAGCGGAGTGATGATACTCACCACGATCCAAGCACAAGACTTTCCTGATGTGGACGGTGATATCGCCTCTAACCGAATAACCTTCCCGATCTACACTCCAGAACTTTCACGGGTCTTCACATTTTTTATAATTCCTTTGTGGTCTTTCATATTATGCTGGTTCTGGGAAGTTGGGTGGTTGACGGGATTTACGCACATTACATTCAGTATATATGTCGGGGCTCGTTACTACTTTCGCAGGACGCCAGGTGCTGACACCAGTAGCTGGCACTTTGATACATCAAACACCGTACCCACAAACAAAGGCCGATATATAAACGGCCGTTATTACAGACAGATTTTTGATATATCAAAGCTCTGTAACTATAATTCTCCCACACTTCCGTTTCCTCTCTAGACGCTACTGCATACAGCGAGCTCAACATTGCTTTGGGCAATGAGCTACCCACCTCCCGCTTTTTTTAATCAGGATCTGTCGGATCTCGATTGCCCCAAGCCCTGCGATGCGCCATCACATGCATTACATTCTATACTACTAATGTGATGAGATATATGCTTCCTTAATATTAGTAATGACAGACATCTGCTGTCCGTTCGTGACACTATGCTTCCTCACATATGTATGTCTCTGTTGTGCCTTTCATATGTTTGATATGTTTTCCTGTTTTTACATTGGTCACTAATGATAAAATTTATTGAAATTGTATTTTTAAATCAGTCATATCCTCGATGAAATGTTTGATATTTGAATTTAGTTCTGAACGTTACTTCCCCGAAAAAATTTCACATTGCTGCAGCACGCTCACAGCTTTGCAAATAGTTTTCGACGGACAGTATGGTTAGTCTGGTCTATTATTTCCTTCATACTGAACTTTGTGCCTGTATGTCGTTTCTCCTAAAGGGTGAATCTTTACTCAAAAGATCAGAAAATAATACAGAAAGCGACAAATGGTTGAAAAATAAACGTTGACTTGAGTTTGATCCGCTCCCGGTCACAGCCGACAATCCCGGGCCGGGTGATGAGGGAGTCGCACTCAACATTGCGCCCATTGTGGAACAAGATCCGTGGTACAAAAGGCTAGCATGGCCTTTCATATGTATTGTATGGTTGATTTTATATAGCTATGACCCATTTTTAAATCCTGAATAGACTAAAAGTCGGAAAAAGTAAAAGTCAGATGATGGGCTTGTAATCACTTACCTCGTTCATAACTGATGACTGAGTTATTAGCAGTATATATTTTCCTGGTTGTCGCTTTGTAAAAATCAAATTGTTTCTGGTAAGGTGTAATTATTTGGCCAATTGCGTGTAAGTAAAACATATTTTGGGAGTTTACATAGTTGTAAAGCATTTAAGATTATACAAGCGCAATTGCACTGGATTTACAAATTCTATTTGCTCTATTATTAATGAGAATGCGCATTACAGATTAATAAGTGCAGCAGATGTGAAAAAATGTAAGATACCTATTACAGTGCATCGGATTACATTACATTTCGGTTTTGCTGCGTCGATGTTTGCAAAAATTGTGTTATGTTTTCGTGTGTTTTAAGGATGCCTAAAGGGCGCACAGTGTGTGGTTGTTTTTATCAACTTACTTAAGATCGAGTGTGGGTGCGTAGAGTGTTGTAGTGCTACACGAAGAATTATTTATTGCAAAAAAAAAAAATGAAAGAAGAATAACATACCTGCAATTTCTACGGAGATTTCAAAATGCGGAAGTACAAAGGCAGGTAACACTGGAAGGAGGAATTCCTATCGTGATCCCAAGAAGTGTATCTTGACAGGCGCCAAGAGAACGGATGTATCTGGGTGATTGGTATACAATATATCAAAACAAAGGCGGGGTGAATGTATTTATCGGCCAGAGGGGCGCAAAGCCGCCGATGTACGAGTACTGCCCAACGGCAAGCACGCACTGGAGAGGCGGGAATTTTTTTTGAGATCATGTGACGTTTTCCCACGACTGTAATAACAGTCGTTTATATATCAAGTATTGTCTGTAAGTACAGTGGATTGATATATAAAAATGGCATCTACGCCTGGTGCTGACGAAGGTAGCCGTCTTGCCTTCAACATACGTGGATTCTTCCGCTGAGCTTGCGCACGTTCTGACTGAAATTATTTTCTTTTCCTGCAGTTTTGGTTAACATTCTCATATATTTAGTGATGTGCGGGCCCGGCTTGGCCTGAAAGCCCTGGCTTTGGCCCGGCTCGAGAGGGCTTTGGCCTGAAGGAATCTCAGGCCAAGGCCAGGCCCTCAACTATGGCTCGGCTCGGGCCTGCCAGGGCCTGAGCCAGGGCTTCTTCAATAAATTTTGTGTGGTCCAACATGGGGTCAGGGGGTGCATAATATGTATATATAATATTGTTTGCACACTATCACTCTCAAATCCATCAGTGTAAGGCAGTCCCAAAGACTGATACATCACTTTTATCACTTAGTTTGTTGATGTAGCAATTTTTTGACATAGGTACTTTCAAATTTCAACAAGATTTGTGTCCAATTGACTAGAAACAACTACAAGGACAGTGACACATGAACTATATAGCTTTAGGATTTACATAGCCCATCCAAAATACCCAGAAATTTGCACTTTCTGGTACATATTTTTATAGGTTGCAGGCCAGGGCCTCTGGGGCCTGGCTCAGGCTTTTGAAATCTCAAGCCAGGCCCCAGGCCTCCACCAAGCCGAGCCAAGCCAAGCCCTGTTGAGTGCTTTGAAGGGCCTGGCTTAGAGGGCCTCGGGGCCTGAGGCCGGGCCCGCACATCACTACATATATTATTCCTTTGCACACCCGCATAGGGAGTTTTCAGTTATAAATCATAAAACATTCTCGTGAATGACACCGATGAATTGTTAGATATTTTCAAGGGGGATATGCGTTATAATTTTAGACACACAAGGCGGCCAGCAAGCACCAGGGGTATACTGTGCCTCAACTAGTCCATATATGATGGGTATCTGATCTCGAAGATAAGACTTAATGATATTGACGTGAGAGTGTGTTGGCTGACATGAGAAGTTTATAGTTATGTATCTCTTGATCACCATCACCAAAATGTCACCCTATCAGCTCTAAGGCATGTTCCCTAAAGGGCCGTAGTATACTAATAAAAAAAGTGTAGATCAGGACAATTGTGACCCAACACAGCTTCTTCCATATGCGGTTCTCGCACAATACACATATGTACGTACATACACCTTTGGTAATCTGCTTCTTGAAAATGAGTAATGAATCAATGTGTATTACGATCCAGGCGATCTGACAATAAATTCTAAGCTCCTTATGTCTTGATTGGTTCAAAAAACCTTGGCAGAGGGGTATTTATTTTCCAGACGCCGAACTGCGATAAACCATTATGAAAGGGAGCTAAAGCTAGAAGGGGGGTGAAGAGCCATATGAAATGAGATGTTATAAATAAGTAGGAGATCAATCTACATCTCTAAAGTGAAATGATGGGGGATTTAACAATCCTGGGGCTTATATCGATCCGTACTAAGGTCAAACATATTTGTAGTGACACTGTCCAAGTTATTAAATACCAGAGCCCCACGCCCAGATCCAACATATCCACCGGAATCCCTTACACAGACTATTGAGTCAATAGTAGTTCCCTCCACGGCAACCTTTCGAAGAGCTATACGGTTATTAAATGTTATAAGGAGTGTATTTGAATACCTAATTTGAATATATCGAGGTAAATCAGAATAGAGATATGGGGGGGGGTGGCTTACAACTTTCCCATAACCAAGGTTCTTTGTACTATATTCAGCTAAACAGTCCCAGAATTTCCACAGGTTACTCACGTGCAGATGAAGAGGTCGTCCTCCTACGATGGGCAGAGTGAATAATAGTAAACTACCAAACGGTTTGTTTGGCACATACCGGAAATCTCACATATAAGATAAAAGATAATAAGGCCATGCTTGCTGAACTTCTTCATTAGATTATTTACCTATCAGTGACCTTTGAGAAGCTACCTGTTAATGTGTTTGTCTCAACAACCAATCTCATCAGTTGAGTGAGAATCTTGTTAGTATACTTATATTCCTGTTTCTTAGATTTGTGAAACTGCACATGTACTATTAGTGCATATACCATGAACTTCAATGAAATTGAACACACAATATACAACATTGATCCGGCTATTAAGATATCAGATATAGTGTCTCCAAAGAGCCATACCTGTCGATGTTAGATCAGTATTCGCCGTTTCACAGCTCGAGGGTATTATATTCATACATGAAAGGAGGCTGGGAACACTAAGTTCTCGTGAAATCGGTTGAAAGTTCCTAGTACATGCCCCTATGGATATTGGAGTTAGTCATAGCACTTGAATGTTGTTGGATAGCAGCTAACGTGAACAGCAGCCCCACAGGCTCCAGCAGTCTGGATCATAGACGTCTGTGAAATGAAGGCAAGTATGAGAAATGCACGATTATATGGGTTTCATTTTATATTTCTCACCAAAACAATCAGAACGCTGAGCCACCAATAGTTTCTTCGCAACATCCAAATACGATGTGCAAAGAAGCATTGGACAACAGCCGCACTGATCCCACACAAGAATGGTGTGTCCCAAGGTGAGATGTATACACCGGCGAGATGAATCATATTGCCATACCCCGAAGCGAACCTGTTCCATTTGAGTGACATGTTGTATCGAATCTGAAGAGTTTACGAACCAGTAGTACAGGTCAGCCGTTGAAAGAGCTGTCTGCGCCATTTCAAAAATATATGTTCCATATACTGTAGAGATGTAAGGTTTATTTATGAGTCTCTGTATACAAGATTCATGTCTTACCGAGGCACTTTACTCTCAACGTGTCGTCCGGGAAGTTGAGGTTGTAAACATCTATCAGGAATTAATAAATATGTTAATTCATACTATCGAGCTGCGAGTACACATACAGACTTGGACAGACAGTACGCCATACAGGCACCAATTAAATAGAGTACCGATAATCTACGAAAGTTCATGGGTTGCAAGCGTAGAATGTGACCGAGGGGACCAACCTGAGGAGCAGTACTATGACATTGTGAGGAGTAGTACAAACTTACCAGAGGAGCACACTCACGTCACAGTAATATTTCTCGGAATCGGTGGAAGTTCTGAAGCCATGTGACGAAGAAATTACCATGTCAAACTGCGACAACTATCCATGCTCTTATACTCCCGGAATAATGATTGAAACACAAGGGACAATCATACTGTAAGTTGTAAACCTACCGATCAGGGCACAGTAAACTTGAATGATAATCGAGGTTTGGTACTGTATGGTATTTTGACATCACCTAGTTTGGTGTTAGGGGGGTGACGAAGGCTGATTAATCATAATAGTCAGGGTGTTTGTAGTTGGGAATCATTGGGCTGACATTCTGGATACCGTATGTGGGTACCCCGAAAAATGAATGCATGGGTTTGGAGTTAACAGAATGATGCAAACATATGAGGAGAAAATACTAGCCCATACATATATTTGATAGACACCCGCTGTGCCTCGGTCCTTCGCAATGGCCGTATTCACGTCTGTAGCAAACTGGGGAAAAGAAGTCCCATAAATGAGGCATTGGAGGCCGTTCCCTGCTGACAGGCAGCTTTTATGACTTGGATCTCGTTCAAGATGGCCGAAGTTTTGACATATCCTTTTGGTGTGGCATAAAAATGAAGCTATAGATTATAGATGCCGGTCTCGCAAGTCGCAAAGTCTTGACAGTACAACGACTTAGGGTTAGTCAACGACGAGATATGTTGAGACAGGAAAAAGAGAAGATAATCGATTCCGGCCCCCAGGTAATCGTGATAGCCTTCGAAGATATTAAATTGTCCCAGATTTGATCTAGAGGACTTAAATGTCCGATGATGAACAGTAGGTAAAAAATAGATAATTACGTCAATGGGCGAGACAACTGTGTTCTTCCTCGACAGTGAGCATCCATGTCAAGTTACCAATTGGCGAGATACAGTGGAAGTGGCAGAACACAGAAGCCTCCGATGCCGAAATGACATGTTTGTATGTAAAAGGGCCAATTTCAAGATGGATCTTCGGCTTTCGTGGTTAGGGTAACTCTGATTTTCGTGGTGAATGGTAGTTCTCCCAATGGTGTGTTCTAGGTCATTATAGATTTTAAATGTGATCTTTGGCATGATACATTCACAAGAATTTATAGTTTAGAGGCTGTTTATACTAGGGGGTGGAAGGTGGGAAATAGATATAAGCAGAGAGGCTTTGAGCGCTTGAGCACCTCCGTGCGTACCCAATCTAGACGACACTAGCCCGTACACGTGTACTCCCTTACAATCACCCCCATCAGTATCCCTAGCTGTGCTGTCAGCCGTATCTACATTCGGTAATGGTGTAGGAACTTAACCGTTTCACGATCAGCTGCATTATGTCCCTCCCATGACACATGCGCCGTTCTTGTGGGTATTTGCATGGTATCGCATTGTGATATCATTGGATTTAAGTCCGGCCACGATTTCGGCTTTACAATTGAGATTAATGTCGTGTCTTGAGGAATATGTTAGGGATCAAACTCAGGAGGGTTGGTCAGGTATCGATGACACCAATTGTAGAAACTCAAAGGAAGAGAGATTTTGGTACAAAGGGCTCTTATATTACAGATCAGAATCTATCTGCATATAAGTACACGCCTACCCGCGAAATATTACCTTATTGTCAACAGTAAAGAAATTGTGCTAAAGACAATCACGACGTACCCATGTTTTCGGGCACACATGCCATGATTTTGATGTCAGAAGTTGTACGTAACTGTAACTGACTTTTCTAACCTCCCTAGTATTATTTACTCACACTTCACATCTCTCATGTCTATTTCTCTCATGTTATTTTTGGGTGATAGAGACCGAGAAGAGCAGCACGCCACATAGAACACGTTTGTGCCACTTCACTCCCACTTCACTCTTTTCTAAGCTTCTTTGATGGCCTAACCGGAGTTCTGGGGGCGGGGAATAATAATGTATTCTCCTAATCCTCTTCACGGTCTCCCAGGGACCTCTGGCTTTATGATGAAAATATTTAGGAGAGCAAGAAAATTTCCTGACGGGTACAATAGATTGTCGATATACGCTGGGACTAGCAATAAAAGTACTCAGGTAAAAGTAGAAAAGTGTGCCCTCAAGGGGGTAATATAAGGAGAGGCGCGAACCTGGTACTGGGAGAGAGGATGGCGTCATTCGGCGGACGTCTCTTTTCCAAAGGGTCAGAAATCTCTGAGCTCCACTCCACAAATATAATTGAACTTCTCACGCGAGTGTATTCGGTATTATTACAAGGCATTTGACTTGACGTGGCTGAGTTGATGAAACCGTTGTAAACCTGTCAACATCTGTTCTCAAAATAAGTTGACGCACCAAATTAGCGCCAACTATTCTTGTGCCAAAAACCGGAGATCGCAAGGAGCAAGGCTCGTTCCATTACGTCCTACCATGAAGTCAATGTCCCACCAAGAGTATTTTAGTCCTTAATATCAAGCACAGGCGCGGATCACCTAATTTCTATACCACCCACTTCTTTGTAACGGTGCGCTCCCGCTTCCACTCTTTGTAGGTAAAACACATCCCACACATTGGGATTGATTAGCACCAAAATCCACAAGACATGAATTATCTCACTCAAACCCACCCAAAATAATATCAAAATCCTTGAAACACTATCATAAATTCCACTTGCCCAAAACCATCTTACAGGCTCCTCTGGGTCGTAATGTGTTTGGAGTTCTAGATGGGTAAAGTATGTTTATACTAGCATAATGGGGGATGAGGAAAGATATCCTAATAAGGGAAAATGGTGCTTTTGTGAAGATTTTGAGAGAGACTGGATACCTTTGGCGCGAGAGAGATACTCCTGGGTTAAGTGAAGCGTTTTTCAATCAGCACGATACTCCTCAAAAGTGCTACTCATGTTATTCCATAGACGATGGCTCTCCATTACAACGTCTAACCATCTGGTGTACGTTTCTTCCCTAGGATCTCTGTGGGTATTTTCGAGTTGGGGTACTTTACATAGTCGTGAATTTTCTTGCCTGATACAAGTGTTGGATTTTAGGCCTTCCATGAGGATACCTATTATGTGACATACAGGAGTAAATCTTCTCCTCTTTGATCTAACGGTGCAGTGTGATAGATTTTATTTTGCTGACTTGAACATTGTTGTAGGTCGTCGTAAGAGAAAAAAATATTCAAACTAGATGAATGTAATAATGCAGCTGGAACGCGATAATGAGGGAGAGGTAAAAAGACGTTTGACGTTTATAGCATTGAACGTGTGCGAAAAGGTGATCATGTGCGTTGGGATATCAAACACGGTTGCCAACGTGAGATTAACCCCTTCATTTGACCGATACTAAAAATAAATGTGACAGAGCTAAATACGGCGCTTTGTGGAGAGGTATCCACTCATTTCAAGTTTCAGGACCGGAACAGATAGGCATGTACCAACTCCCAGCCTCGAGACTACGCCAGAGCTATGATTGGCTAACACATGGCACTTTTTGTCGGTTTTCGAGGGCCGGTCAAGTAGCGATTATGCGAATGCCCGCACATATGAGAGACGAATGGGGAAATGCGTCGATACAATGCGTATGCCTACCCAGAGAGCATGTATGAGTAGTGAAATGGGATCAACATGAATTCAAGAGGAAAGGGCTGTTTTCTAAGTCCAGGCTCGGGAATTGCCGCTACAGCCCCTAGTGTGCCCTCCTCTTACGGGATCTCATATCTGCTCTACAACGGGAGTAACAACATAATCACGCCACAGGTATTGCAAGATTTGATGCCTCGTAATGTTTGGACAAGGGCATGTGACACATCATGATAAGGAGCCAATGGGAAGATGACAGGTATGATTAACGCTCAGGCTGTGCCCATCATAAGATTGCAAAACCCCAATGCCACTCATACAACTACGGATCTTGGGAGTCCGCAGTCATGGCGCAAGGAGTGTTTTGTCCTCTCTTCCCCGAGCAGGTATGGCCGCCAATGACTTGGATTTTGATAAGATATTTTACATTTACTCATACTATCTTAGTTGATTGTTCACGTAATACTTTCTAGTCATAGCACAGGTAATGTGGACGAGCAGACTCATCTGGGTGCAACATCGACACCAATACCAATCAAATAGACTCAGAAACTCGTCCAATGCCTTCTGAGTACAGCACGGCATCAACAGTCAAAACCACCCTAACCAAAATCTTCAAGCGTTGTCTGTCCCAGACTCCGAATAATACGGATAGTCTTAATGGGGAGACTAGCTCACAGTCCAGGACGTCAAATTGAATGTAAATTCTAAATACAATTATTAAATGAAAATACCTGAAATATACAGCTCCGGACTGGACAGGAAGCACCGAACATCGTGTTGTACACATGGATGCAACCACGAAGCGTTATCAAATCATTTTGGCTTTAATGCCAAGCACAGGTACCAAGTCTTTCCATTCCTGGCGCGCTATTTGCGCGACCAACGGGCGACGGCCCGGATCACTGTTTCTATAGTTTATTACAAGGGCCGTTTGGATCTCAGAACCCGACTTTTATTGGAGCTCCTCAATAGGGCAAACATCGTACAGGAGACTATTCATGTACACTTTCAACAAGCCCGCATATACTTATCTTCAGTTGTAATACCTCTTGTTCTGGACACATTCTCAATGTGTGGCGTCCGGTATGTGTTCCGACATCTACGCCGTCCCTTGAAATCTGATGCCAAGCACGAGTGCAGGGATGGATCATACAGAGTATATTATGCGTGCTGAGGATTCCTGGTCTACTGCTATATAATCAATAGAGCCTCGCGGAACCTTCGTGAGTATTCTATTACCTCTCATTATTAGGGAAGAAGCATCAAGTGCTAAGAGCCCAAGCCAGGCATTGATGCCTGCCAGTTGCGGGAGATGAGTTGAAGATTAAACCGCCCCTGTATGGATTTCTAGAAGGCGTACACGATGCCTCATTCTACACCCGCGCCACCACAGAGGCTATAAATACGGAGAGGTTTGACCAAAATGAAAGGAAATGATCTTGCGCCTCTTTTCCTTCATAAGGCATTCATATATCGTTTTAAATCTCTTACCCACCAGATACGGCCCCAATTTCAGCCCCCCAAAAAGAGTGGCATGTTAAAGCTTATAACACCAGAATTTGTTCCAGCACATGCACCCATTCTGACTATCCCTCCGGAGATCATCGCAGAAATCTTAACGCTGCTATCCCCTTTTCCACTGCCTATTTCTATCCCCCCAAATATTCTTGATCCATTCTGGGCCGCAACGCAGGCTTGCACACAGTGGCGCCACATGGCTCTTACCTCTCCTCGCCTCTGGAGTTCCCTCAGTATTGAGTTCCCCCAGTGTGTGGATGATTGTACATTCCAGAAAACAATACAAGCAGCCACAGAATGTCTCCGGCGCAGCCACCCCGTCCCACTCTTGGTCACATTGGCGCTTCAGGCACTTCCCAGGAACCAGTATAAGCATAAATATTATTATACAGAGGACTCCACACCACTCTCATCACTTTCGTTCCTCGCCCCGCATGCTCCGCGTATCGAAAGCCTCTCTCTTAAAACACTTTCCGACCTCTCTTCTCGCGAACTTGCGTTCACCTTTCCCAACCTTCATCATCTGGATGTAGATGTTCCTGATTATCAATACCGTATGCACTTGACCACATTCATCACCCGCTCCGGGGATGCAATCACGTACTTGAACATACGCTACCCTCTCACCAGTGGGGATTGGTGCAAAATCCTTACCCGCACGAGGCACCTTACGGAGTTGTTGACGCCCAATCCTCTCCCATGTGCCGTAGTGCGCACAATGGCTGTATGCGCGATATGTCCTAATCTCCAGACTCTCAGGTGTAGCTTGTATAAGGAGGCATCAGATGAATTTTTGGAAATGCTGGAGACAAGACAAGGGGTCATGCGGCATGTAACAGTGGAGTGTATGAAATTTGGGTTTGAGGAGGAACAACGGAGAAGAGTGAGTACAATACGTGAAAAAGGAATGAATGTTGAGGTTTTGGAGCCCCCGGCGTGGTGTATGTATAACTGATCAATGTTTTGTTTATTTATTTGAACGCATAATGTAGGGACGATAATAGTGCCCGCCTTAGGAACAGAACATGTAATATGTGACTCCCCACCCAAAACACGAACGGTTGAGTCTGAAAGTCCCCGACCACAGTACAAAAAAATACTATAATCGTCGTTGGCGTATTTTGTAAATCCTGTATCGAGAGGCTTTCAGGAATATATGTAAACTGACCCTAGGGGGCAGCAATCTCCTCTACAGTAGTCCCAACTCCCAGATCCTGAAGCGAGCGTACCCTCCGCCATTGTTCATGTGACACTTTAAAATATTGACCCCTAACCAACCCATGCGTAATACGCTTGGCTATTCCAGTAACCTCCCCCTTTGCGCGAACCTCAAACATGTCCAAAAGCCTATCCATGAGCCATGGTGATACGTTGCACCCGATATATTTCAACAAAGGCCAGAATCTCCCATTCGATATCCATTCCATCACTGCCAGTGGTAATTCGTCGTCAACTCTGAGCTCCGCAAGTAATGGCGTCTGTTCCACAAGTGTATAATTGTATGGGAGGGCCTTTATGTACAGGATTTTTAAGATTGGGGAATGCCATGAAAAATAGTTTGCTCTGTGCATTAACAGAGAGATGGCGTATCCTGGAAGAGTGTGGAATGATATTCCTCTTAACACGTATAACGCGCTTTCTGTGATCTCGATAAAGAGATAAGCTTTTTTTCTCCACAGGAGGCACTGTTTGGTAAAAATATATCATGGCTCGGTCAGAGCGACTTTTTCCTTGAAACAATATGCTCAAATGATTCCACAAGCGACAGAGACCCAGCGCAACGCTCCTCCATCTTGAACATGTTTGTGCTGCTGACCATAACATATTAAAACCCACGGATGGGATGTGAATGACTCATGGGACAATAAAGTAGAATATCTCGCCCAGGATCTCCGTAGGTATCCTCTCCAATAGTCTCATCGATATGGTTGCGCCTGATGCGTGAGTATTATCCTACTGGCACCGGTGAGGGCCGGGTATAGCAACTCACCTGGGTGGCTTGTTTCTCTCTGGGTTGTCTTGGTGCTGGCCAAATCTTCTTTGGTTTCAACTGGGAGTGCCTGGATTGAACAGGATAAAGTATAAAGGAGAAACACAACAGGGTGGGCGTTAAACCAAGAGTTCAACGCCCCCATTCGGGGTTAAATGACACGCACAGCCCCGAAGGGATACCGTGACATAGATGATTTCTGTTAGACGGCTAAATATAACTTGGGATCATTACGGGTGGTATAAGAAGGAAATCAGACATGTACTGATTAGTCATAGATTATTCAATGACGAAGAGCCATGGACCACCTCATAGATCTCAAGTCCCATTTATTCTTGTGGTTTTCAAAAATTAAATCATAATAACTTGGGAGTTTTCGTACTACCGTCCTTTATTTGTTTTCCCACACCGTACACGACATAAGTGTTTCACATCATACATCATTTATATAACAAGTAGATATCTACTCTAAGAGACCTTCCCCCACTGATAGTACCTAATCCCTTTTATCTAAAGTGCTTGGTGAAGGATGTTGGGGTAATAAAGGGTAGTGTGCTCTTATATGTCCCAAGTTGTAATTTTATTGGATTAATAATGAGTGTGGGGCTGGGTACTTCATCAGAAGCGCTTCCTAACACGTCAGGTGTTTTGTTGCTTTCGGGCCATTGGGTAGAATTGGTTTAAATGACATTGCTCGCAGAAACTTCAATAGGAGTAAATCGCAGGGTCGTAATATTTGCCGTAGATTCGCCATCCCCGCCAGCCCCGTATTGCTTGAGGCTGAGTGTCAGTCGTCCGATCATTGTGGTAGTGATGCTTGGGCAGGTAGGGATAAGCTATTATATCGTATCTGCGTAGGAAATAAGAAAACGCACGATGAGGACAGTCTATTACACATTGTTTGCTGCACATGAGGGAAAGTATGTCGGATATCTCTTTTACGAGACTTACGTGAGCATTGGTGCAATCCCTAGAGAGTTCGACTTTGCGAGGCTTAAATTAGTTGTATAATAATTTAGTTTATTCAAAACATACTTTGAATACGTAGTGGACCACGAATCCAGTGATTATCCACATAATATTAGATCCAAAAACTATCAGGAAATAGAGTAATCCGTCCCGGACTATGAGATTGGCTAGTGAAGTTTGCGAGGTTCCGGAAATATAACGTTTTGACTTTCTGTATAAGCCAAATGTCAAAAGGGTTGCTACCACACCGTCAAATATAACTGGGGGGAGGAAGAAAATAAGCCCCAGTAACGGACTAAATGTGAAACTGTGGTTGACATTAGTAAGATGGAAATTGATTCCACCAGAAGGGAGAAAATCTGACCCGACAGTCATTACATCCAATGGATGATATACATGCACTAATAAAACAGCGCATATTAGCATATAGCGCTCTGCGAATAGAAGGCTTGGAGATGCGAGAATCTTACCTCCTCGGAGAAAAAGTTCCAGAGCGATGTGTGTTGTCAAGATAAACGTAAGGCACGCGAGAACTATCTTGTTACGCTCATATATACTGTATACCCTGGTGCGCATGAGTACATATCAAGGCTGGTTACTTGGAGAAGGTTTTGGGGTATTCACCGTAGGATTAATATGATCTCAGCAACGAAAATTGTAGCAGCGTGTAAATCAAATAAAACTCCGGTTTGACTGCCAAAAGGCACGAATTTAGGTGACTGTTGATAGCCTTGGAGATCACAACACAAATACTCACAACTAAATATGAATATACCTTTAGGTAACGTGTAGCGGCAATGTGATTTAGATACCTTTGATTGTATATGCTCCTGAACATCGTAGGGCAATATCACTCCCACAACATAACAAACCATGGTTATATCCGCATAATAACGGTTGGCGAGAAAGAGGACACTAACTGTTAGTATAATTAGTTATGGTTGCAGATTCCGAAAGGTAATGAGCTCACAGAATGACATCTTGCGTTTCCAGAAGTAGTTTACCTGTTGAACGAAGAATGAAGTTTATCAGTCATTTATCTAATGAAATCCTAAAATACCTCATCTCTAAACGTTAGGGTATGGTCAAAGAGGAGGATTGTCATAGCAACGAGGTTAAGGCTCTATACGGAATTATTAGAGGACGAGGATCACTGTTGAAACAACCTTATGATGATGCTTTACATTTAAAACTTGACTAAAGGCAAGGTTTATAAATCAAATTATTCTTTCCCTGTAATGAAAATAATTCGACTTACGGATAAAGTGGGTCGCTATTAAAGCTACCATCTGAAGCAGGTTGTCTCCACATTTTCTCAATAAATTTGGGACAATACAGGGAAGTGAAGTTGGGAGGGTGTCAGGCAGGCTCTGGATTCTTGTTCAATCATATTTATAATTGGAAATATCGATACACAAAGCCCAAAAAGAATAGCCCGATCATAGCCATCATTATTTTCCCAACCTCTAACTTCGGACTCCAGACAGCCACCGGTCATTTCGAAGAATCAACGAGGTTTCTGTTGGCATCTTTTGATAAAGTGTCAACGGAAGTATTACCAAGAGGTGATCCTTTATGCCCTTTTTTATGGGGTTGCAATGGTGAGAATTTCAGTTCAATTACCGGTACGGTAGTATCGGAGCTCGCCATTATCTCCCTGTACTACTGTTGTATCCCATGGTGCATTATGCAGGGGGAGTCCCAAGGGTGGGGGCAGGCGTCGCCAAATTTCGTGTCATAGGTCTTGAAAGAATTTTTCCACATCACAATCAAAGTCTATAGTAACCTGAAAATCCATTCCTAATACGTTGTGATGGTCGTCGTAAGATGTATTTATATTTATAGCAAACGCCGTGGTTGACAGGGAGAAGAAAATGTGTTCAACTATTTATAGACCATTTACTAAGTTATATAACGTCCGACACGTAGCAGCTAGTTGATGCACATAGCCGTGAAACATAAAACTTCTCCAATTTTTCTTCCTGCATTGAACGGAAACAACTGATCATTCTACGTGGTCCAAATTTATTTGTTCCATCTTGGCAGCTGTTTCCGCTAACGACCCCCATCAATTCTTCCCCAGAGTCACTGCTAATATATACTCTCTCACCCTACTGTCGTAGACTAGGTTCTATGATGCTGATATTTGGGAAGAGGCATATTCAAACAGTTCCAGGTTCCATTCCGAGTTCGAAGTATGAGAAAGGTTCTTTCCTCTGGGTAAAACCCGTGTGAAATTCTTCGCTAACAGTGCGGTAAGTCCGGGCGGCATTCGGTTACCATACCGGACCGTTACTTGCCGTTGATTATTTTATGTTGTGATCCTGTGAGTCTATTCCGATACGTGTTTCACTGAACTTACAAATACATAGTGTGGTAAGGGCGTCTAATGAAAAACCGTAAACCGAGCGGGTAAACGGATAGTATGGTGAGGAGGCTCCACTACCATGTTAACAACTACATAGTGCATACCTGCAGGTCAACCCTAAATTATAAACGCATGAACATGTCCCACTATACATTAGCATATCACCCGACTCCAAGAGTACCAAGGACACTTTTAAATACATGACGTGTTTATGCTTTGTGAAGCTGGTGGCCTCGGCCGCACAGCTATTAAGGCTCCGATTACCGGATCATATCGGCTTGGGCTGGACCCATATCAATATGTTCTCCGTTCTCGATGCCCGCAAGCGTGGCTCTCACACTCCGGAGATGGGGAGCTTGCTTCATCCCACTACTTTACACAATGTTTTATCCTATTTTTTTATTACAAGTAAATTAAAGTGTATATATACTACCAACAATAGTTGAGGTATAACTTAATCAAAAAAGACATACTCACTCAAATCCATACCATATGTATCTAGATCAAAGTCCATTGCAGCACGCCGATCATTGTCCTCTCTAAGTGCCTTTGCAGTTGGTATTTCTTCATTACATTGTATGCGACTCCATGGAAAGTGAGTCCGAAATGCCAGCCCATTTAAAGTTTTGACTCTAGATATTGCAACAAAAGACAGACCTGAAGAGAACTCTTTTTCACCCAGATCAATCACAACCTTGTCAAGTGTAAGACCTTGGCTTTTATGAATGGTAATGGCCCAAGCTAATGTAAGAGGAA
>MU150305.1:96263-133146 GCA_015584075.1 Collybia nuda
TAATGTGGGTGTATCATAGAAACAGATTATCAGATGGATTTCAATGAGCTACCGAAATTCGAACCCAGCCGAGCACATGATGCACGACGACAGCGAGATCACATGCACAATCCATTTTCCTTCGCTAGCTCGTGCGTCATGTGATGCACGACGACGGCGAGGTCACATGTGCCATCCCTTTTCCTCGACACTCGTGCGTCATGTGATGCACGATGACGGCGAGGTCACGTGCGCTATCACTTTTTTGCAATCCCCTGATAAGTGGGGAGCAAGCTCCCCAATCACACGAGCTATGTGTCACCACCAGCAGCTTACTTACCTCCTTTAATGAAGTGAACCACTTCTTACTAGGACTACTTACTGCTACGGTGATACCACTGTTACACCACTGAGTTCCACCCTCAGCAACTTGTGAAATAATATATTATAATGTATTCTATTTTATTATATCTACCGAAGATACTTCTTAACTGATCCGCCTCTCAGTATGACCGCTTCTACTCTCCTACTATATCTCAGAGTTTTCTGAGAGGCAAGAACTTCCATCGCTGTCATGTTCTCTTAAGTTGAGTGTTAGCCGCCCAATCATAGTAGTAGTTATTCTGTTGGGAGGATAGTTAACAAGGGTATTAGTTGTATAAATAAGACGAGACCAACGTACGCTGAGGACAGCCTGTTCCGCGCAAAATCCGCAGTCAGGCCGGCATAAGTAACCCTTGCAGATAATAAATACCTACGTGCACATTGGTGCGATTCCGAGAGAGTCAGACTTTCGCAAACACTGTAAGTGAATAAGTAATCATGTTTGTGTAGGCCTCACCTTGAATTTATAATGTAGGAGAAGTCCAACAATGGTCAAAGCTGTGTTGGACCCAAAGACCACAAAGAAATAGAGTAATCCATCCCTAATGATGAGAGCGGCTAATGACATTTTAGGGACTAATGGTTTTGACCTTTGATATAACCCGAATGTCAAGAAGCCTGCAACCAGGCTGTCAAACACCAGTGAATGGATATATATCATAAGCCCCTGGACATTGAAGACGTTACTTGGGTCAATATCAGCTATATAAAACATTAGAAAACCATGAATACGAAATACCTCTTTCTCATCATATCTAGGGGGCGAAACATGTGCGCTAGTGAAGTAATAGATGTCAGCATAGAGATCGGATTTGAAAGATCAAAAAATGGACAAACCAATAACTATATAAATTCCAATGCCAATTTGCACCACCAGGGAAGAAATCAATAATACAAGGATGACCTTGTTGCGTTGATAAACGGCGTACACTCTAAGATGAGTGGCCAAACATTAATCCTACTTGATAAAGTAAGGTCTCGAAGATCTTTTACCTGAAAACTAGTAGGACTTCGGCAATGATGATGGGTGGTGCAGATTGGATGGTGAACGCCACTGCAGGCCGGCTGATGAGTAGCGCAAGTTTCAAGATATCTATTTTCAGGTATGAAGAACTCACAACTAAACAATGCTTTAGGTAGACCCATCAATAAAAATCAGTAATGACCGCACACCTTAGGGTATATGCGATCCTGGAGATCATATGGTAATGTCATACCAACGGTGTAGCAGATCATCGCAATGGGAGCAAAATAACGGTTAGCTAAAAATAGTGCACTGACTAGGAAAGATATCAGATGGAATTAGCAATTTATCCCAAACATGCTTCAGCCTCACAAAATGTCATTTTGTGCTTCCAAATGTATTTAACCTGTTGATGGTAAATAAGTACTACTTGTGTTGTCAAAGAATAATAGCGAAATACCTCATCAACAAAAGTCAGAAGGTGATCAAAGAGAAGGATAGTCAGCGCTACAAGGTCTACACTCTGCAAGACGTAATCAGGGAGAGAAGCAAGGGGGTAATACAAGCACTTCACGTTTGATACATGACTAAAGATAGAGGACTTAAAAATTATTTTTCATATGAGTTACAAGACTTTACATACATATAGTATTGATCACTGATGGACCGGGGAGACAGAAAGCTCAGCATGTATCTCATCTTTGTAATTCAATTTGGAGAGGTGGCTTTGGAGGGGGTTAGAGGATGGCAACAACCTATCTTGTTCTGGGGTGCAGCTTTAAAAGAGGATCTAGAATAGATGCACAGCCCATGATTTTTCACACCACGACCAATCTGTATTACCAATTTCGGAGTTTTGATATATAGATTTAAGGAAAATAACTCCAAAGATCTCCGCTGCAATGGTGTGACTAGCTGTCATGAGGACATAATACCAACAAAGAAAAGGAGTGTTGAGAAAAATACGTATTTATGATACTGCTCGTCAAAATACCGGGGAGTCTGAATTTGGCGCTATGGTTTTAGTATTGAATTTGTCACTAGTATTGAATAAATCGAATCTTTAGAATGAGTATAGATTCAGCAACAATGATAGTAGGCATGGTTTGAAGTACAAGTTCCACTCCAGCTTGACTTGTCACGGGTATATAAACATGTTCTACCATCCTCTGAGGTCACAGTAATAGGCTCTTACAACTATAAACTATGGGATATTTTATAGTAGTACTGTAGCTTGTAATCACGCACCTCTGGGTATAAATTCTCCTGAACCACATAAGGCAGGATTACCCTCACAACAAAACATACCATAGTAACAACTGCATAATAGCGATTAACAAGGAATAAAAAACTAACTGTCAGAACAATAAGATTGATTTCCATATGTAGAAATTTCATTCAACTCCTGGGTTATGTGGATCCATGTTGAAGTCAGGGTAAAAAGCCTGTGGTTTCCACATATATGCAATGAATTTAATGTAGTCTAAATATATAATGAGAGGTTCACGATATTTTTAATTTACAAGGTTTACGCAAAAACCCCTACTTAAAGTTTGGGTTTGTCTAGACATTCGGTGGGATGGTAAAATTTACCGGGCTTGAAAGGGCTGTTCACAACGCCCTGCGCCGCGGACAACAAGATCCGTCTCTTTCAAAATATAGACCTATTGTTCTATTTTCCGCTACTAATCGGATCTGATACAGTGAGTGTCAATGGCTGATGATCAGAGTATTTGGGAGTGAAGAAATCAAAATTATATGTTTATTGATTTAGAATCGGTGGGATACATTTGACAAGGGAGTGATTGTTGCTTTTCGGAATATAGATTTAAAAGCCGGTAGAGTAGCACTCCACATCATGATCATGATATCTGGCAACCAACAACGTTTGTATAAATTTAGTCACATACTTCTTCAAGTAATTAGAATCTCATACTTACATCTTATCCTGCACTGGAAAGAACACAATCGTGTACTTGAGTAAGTCGCCTGCATTAATACCTGAGATCTGACACTGACTGAAGCACAAATTCATATCATTGAAATCCGTTGGGGTATAAAGATATAAATGTTTCCGACCACTAAATTTCCAGCTGAGATTCTGTGGAAAATATCCCCTCTTATTTGTCACAGAACTATCATTATCCCGTCCACAAATCCCGACACACCATAGTCTGGCGTCTTGCATTGGAACTTCCTTATTTGTAGAATGATTTAAATATTACCCTCCAAGAGGGGCCTCCAATAGTAATGCTATAATGTACTTCACTAACTAACGACTCCTGCGTGGCAGCGGTAAGCCCCTAAGCAACAAGATTACTCGAAGCGTAGAATTCGACTGATAACATTACCAAACCTCGAGTCTTGTTAGGTAAAAGGACTTTCCTACAACCAAGTGATTTGTTTCTGGAGATGATCGAGTTGCGTGCAGGGGCGGAAATGGCCCGTTCATCCAAGAGGCTCTCCGATGTTGTGGTTCCATGCTGGGGAGTTTGACTGGATGGGAATGCGAATCTCAAATGTGGAACTCGCTACACAGATCAGTGAAAGTACAGTTTTCGAAGCAATGTACGCATCAGTGGAATCGTGGATCATCAAAAGGGTTTGTCCGGTGGTGTTCATTGGCGGGTGATGGCTTGGTAAATTCTTGGTTGAAATTCTCCACGTGACGACGAACCAATGGGAGCACAGCACTGTCAGCAGTGCTTGTCGATGTTATTCTCGCTTCCTGTCGCAAGTTGCAACCTCTGGATTTGTACATATAAACTAGCTGGCACCCGTAAGTGCGCCAAGTTCGAAGAAAACCGATGGAACAAACATAATGGGATACACCAGCTCAGCAGTACTAGTAAACCGTCTGTTTATCACACCTTCAACTATAATATTCCTGATCCGTTTTCTTCAACACAGATTTAACGGTAAACCCCAACTGTAGAACTCTATTGAAGGGATGAGCAGGCTATTGTCAATTAAGAAACAAGCCCCGTTCTCGAGGTACTAAATACTAAATCTAAATCGACAGGAGTCCATATAAATTTGCGACGGTCAGAATATGGATGGGATACAGTACGGCTCCACCATAAATGAAGCCTCAATCGAGCCTCTTCAAAAAGACTCCGACTACGTAACGTTTTCGTGATGTGCTTCCAGAAAATTTCAGGCTTATACTGCGGGGTTATTAAGTACGTACGTACCATGTTTAGGAGTCTGGATCACATTCCTGGGTTTTGGGTCCCAGGGCATGTTTTCATCAGCCAGACTGGGACGTCGTTAAACAAGTATGGAAAGTTATTGATTGTACAATGGGAACGAACTTTATGGGAGGGCCAGCTGACCTCTGAACACTATTACCAGAGATGAGTTCGTTACTACTGTATGTCCAACTGAACACATCTATTAAAACCGCGATCACATAGCTTTTTAGTGCGTGCGCGCGGCCAATAACTCTAAAGGAACCCAATAATGCTCCAGCATCTGTCATAGGACCTGAAGGACAAGAGCCCTGTTATGGTACCCGAGGTGTCGCCATACCCGGAGGTTCGCTAGGCATTTCCCACACAAAATCCCCCTCGAATAAAATGCCTCTAGGGACGGTAAGTGCACCAGAGGATCAATTAATAAACATTTCACTATTTTTCACTTTTCATCGCAGAGTGATGTACCCCGAGCGCATGATAAATTGTCACCAGTAACTTCGGTGGCTTGTATCTCGAGGGCATCATCCAATGCCCGAGGCAGAAGCTGTAAGTAGACAGCCCTGTTTGGGCCGCCAATTGACAATACTACCTAGTGTGGACGTCTTCAGGTACGATCCATCTGCAAATACGGGGGCCAGATGCACAGTATTTAGCTGCATGTGTCCAGACTTATAGCATTGGCGGGCCGCCCTTACGACCTCCAGGCGTCCGGAACGTAGTGACGGCATCGTTCCAGAGGCTTACTTAGCTGGGGATTCCCACTCACGATAAACCTCCATTTTCTTCAAGTTTGAACCCTCATGGCCAGGTCTTATGATATCTGATTAGTCATTACGCAGTGCCGGACTCGCGGAAGGCTTTAGCTTGACTTCCCCAAACGATACTACAAGCGGTCATGCCTCGATGCCAGCATATGCCCCTGGTACAATTTGAACGACGGATCTTAAGTGCCAACTTGACACGGGATACGGTTTCGCCCTTGGCATCCTGAGTAGGTGAAATTTGTATACGAGCCTGGGATAAATGTCACTATTTCGGCGAGCAATAATGATGAAACCGAGCCGGGCCTACACTTGAATACATTATTACAGTGCTATTAGCATAGGTTGTCATCTTACCTTTGTCACAGTGCGTATATGATGAGGCTGAATCGTGAGGCTGCTTCAAATTTTCCCACTGGCCAACCTTACTAACACTTCTAATTGTGAACCTAACTTCTTCCAGTACTTTATAAACGCCGTTTTAAGCCAGTGACGTAGGCATGTATCAGTCATGCCTTCCCATCATCAGGTTCAGGTAATCACATGATGTGAACACATGGGAATATCTTGGAAATGCCACGTCGATTTGAGTAGATTGAGTTTTCAAGATTGAAGTATTAATACTGGGCGCCAATCTGTATCTACTTCAATGACTCTTTTCTGGGATAAATTACCTTTGTCGTGCTTTTTTGGTTTACCCTACGTGGTGCAGAGTGCTTTTCATTTAGCCGATTTAATGCCAAAAAAGCGCTTAATATGCGCCGTGTAGATTAGAGGGATCAAATCAAGCATTTCGGACCTAATTTGAGGGACGACGCCGCAGATTAGAGGGATCAATTCGATACATCAAGCCTGATATTGAGAGATGACCCTGCGTCACTGGACCAGCTTTAAATTTTCATTTACGTCCCAATCCATGACCGCCCACGGATTTCACACTGCCCACAATTCGACGAGGCCATACCTGCCGATTTCACTACAACCTTCGTCTGGAGTTCCTTCACACGACATCAGACAGATAAAAGCAAAGAAATCATCGAACAAAGACAGAAAAATATGATTCACTCAGTCATAATACCACCTGAGATTCTGGGGCATATATTTACATTCCTAATACCAGGGAACACACTCTCCATACCGTCAAACACCCTCGACACCCTTCTCCGCGTCATACAGACCTGCTCCTCCTGGCGTGCAATAGCCTTACACCATCCGCACTTGTGGTCGAACCTCGATATCCGTCTAAAGAGTTGGTTCGACCGCCAATCAATACACATGGCAAAGTTGTGCCTCGGGTACAGCGTTAACGATAACCAGTCATGCATGCTATCAATCCTTCTTCATGTTAATGAAAATCATACCCGCGATTGGAAACCCCCCAACAACCTCCAGACACCCACATTTCTCATTCCCCATGCACACCGTATCCGCAGACTTTCTATTCTCTCCCCCCTCTCGCTCCGTTCGCTCATCCTGCCTCAGCTCAAGGATCTTGAGATTCTTGTACCAGGTTTCGAGGCACACCCCCAGATGGACATCCCTACACTTCTACAGCGTTCAGGGAATATCCTAACTCGGCTGTCCGTTGGCTATATTTTGGATTGTCGCACACTTTTGGAGTATACTCCATACATTAGAAAGCTTGTGATAGAAGGGACTCTAACGGAGGAAGTCATGAAAGAGATTGCGAATGGTAGGCTTGGAGCGGCGCTGAGAGAAATCAAATGTACAGTTGCGCTCTACGATTGTGATGTTTTTCTTGATATGATTGAGGCCCGAGCACCCACAAGCATGGAGGGGAACGAGGTTGGGAGTGTACGCGCTATCACGAAGGTTGGGATACAGTGCGTTGATTTTAGCCTAGATGCGCGGCAGTGGGCGAGGATCGGATCTCTTGCAACTGGGGTTCAGTTTGATATTGTAGAGGGGTAGTGGGATTGAACCTTGGAATAGCAAAAGTATGAGGTCTCAGTAATCGAGTCGTGATCTGCGCCAGGCCAGTATACTAGAGGGCATCGGGAGAGTGCAGGGTAAGGCCATTAAATCTTGGAGATCGTGTTACGAAGACGGTTAAATGGATATACGTCAAGCCTCGAGGTTGCAGGACCGTTGAATTATAGAAGAAAGGTAAGAAACAGATCAGGAAGCGATCGCAGGGATGATCATCCACGAGGAATATTACCAGAAGACACGTAAGGAGACAGTATCCGATCAAAGGAATACACTATCAGGTGCAGTTCTTATCACCTACGAGAGGAGAGGGCATGGCTTTAGTAGAGAAGATTGTGAGAAAATCGTTTACGAAAAACCAACCATGACCACGTGATGGCGTACACGTGGCAGTGGGCGACATTCTGTGCGTCAATAGTTTCCCACGTGTTTTCAGCGTTCCCATAATTTCATCAAAACAGGGGCTGAAGGTTCTCCAGATATGGTCCGGCGCAGGATTATTCAAATCAACAATCTCTCCTCCCTAATTATACGTATATGCTGCGCCACCTAGGTCAAGAACACTCTATTACATCGATAAATTATGGGTGTGTTTCATTTAATGTCTCTTCGAGGCCACCCTTTGTATCAAGCTACTTACCCTTTGCCGATTCCACCATTTGACTTCTCTGTCCCATTTTTACCTATTCAGTCCTTAGTATGAACCCAATATGTACAGGTACGTCCTAAGTGAAGGTGAGGAGGGGGATTCAATCTGGACCTCGAACCTGGTTTCGAAGATGTCGTTCTATCGTGGACATCACCCTGGGAGGGGTCAAGAATTTATTCCGTTATATAATTGCCACAAGTCATGTTCCATTTAATAAAACGCGACAGGATCGTACGCTTTACTACTTCACTACACCGTCCATCGTCAGTACAAGGACAAGAACGGCGTTGATATTGACGGACAAGCAAAGAAAGCCATATTCAAAACAATCATCAGTGATGATTACAACCGCCCTCCAGCCAGCAACAGTCCCACCAGAGATCTTAGGGCACATATTTACGTTCCTCGTCCCTGGAACGGCACTTATAATTCCTTCGAGCGACCTGGAAACTCTCTTCCGTGTGATCCGTACATGCTCCACATGGCGTACAATAGCATTGCAGCACCCCCACCTATGGTCAGACCTCGACATTCGTCTGCACAGTTGGTCCGACTGGGAAACAATCAGCGCTGTGCGTATGTGTCTAAAATTCAGCGCTAGTACCAACCAGTTGCGCCTACTCTCCATCTGGCTTTACATCAAAAAATACATTAACAATTGGACCTCGTTCACCGGATTCCATGCCCCTATGTTCCTCATTCCACACTCTCATCGTATCCGCAAGCTTTCCATTCTGTCCCCACTTTCACTCACTTTACTTGTCCTTCCACGGCTTGTGGACCTTGAAGTCCTCACTCCAGGGTTGGAGACACATCCTGACATGCATATCCCTGCGCTACTTGAGCGTTCTAGGGCTAAAATTACCCATCTCACCGTGAGTTCCATCTTAGATTGGAACGCGCTTCTGTCCTATGCGTCGCATATCGAAGTTCTGGTAACGGAGGGAGCATTGGCAGCGACGGTTATGCGAGATATCGCGAAAGGGACACTTGGGGTGGCTCTGAGGGAGGTCAAATGCGCTGTCGCATTTCATGATTGTGATACGTTTCTTGATATGCTCGAGGCTCGAGCGTCTATGACAAGAGAAGTGGACTTTCTCATTGGTGTGAGTGTCATTACAAAGGTTGACGCGCGATGTGTAAACTTCAGCCTGGATGCACGGCAGTTATTAAGGGTCCACGGTCTAGCTCCTAAAATTCATGTTACCATTACAGAAGGTAGTGTAACATAACTATGGCGTGTGGCGGTAAATCATATAATAGTGAATTCCCAAGTAAAGATATACTTAAGTGTATACCGACTTACAAATGTTTAATCTTCTATTTCGCTATGAACTCAGTATAACAACATTGGCTGACGAAGGTAAGATTGATAAAAATACTAATATAAACACAAACCTGTTAAGGAAGAGAAATAATTGAGTAGAACGGGCAACGCACGATGAAAATATGCTGTTATTCACAGCACAGATAATCTTTCAAGTCAGAAAAGCTACGATCTTCATCACATAATATTGGATACCTACCTGTACATTGGTAGGTAATCTATAGAGTAAGACTACGCAAGGAACTACATCGATCATGGAACGCGATTTGACTATGATTGGTGAGAACATACCTTCAACCTGAAGTGTAGGATAAGTCCAGTAATATCCAATGCCATATTGGACCCAAGAACCGCGAAAAAGTATAGCAATCCATCCCGTATAATGGTTTTAGCGAGTGACATTTCGGCAAGACATTCTTTTGACCTGTGGTACAACCCAAATATTATGAATCCCGCAACGACAGTGTCGAATGCCAGTACAGGAGGGAATATCATGAGTTGTAATAGCGTGATCTTTATGCTTTCAGAATTGTCACTTAGATCAAAGTTAGTAGGATACATGAAGATCATGTATTAAGGACGAGAAGAACCCTTTCGTCGATGGTGAATCGTCGAACTTATGTACTGGTGGAGGTAAGTGAGAATCTCATCTTGCGAAGTTGAAGAGATGACTTGCCAGTTTCAAGGGCGTACCCCCCTAAACAAATTTGGGCCACATATATCGAAGTGAGAAGACCGAGACAGCATACACCAAATGTTCGAAGTAAGATGATATTTTGATAACATCTGTAATGAATTCCAAAAAGCCTACTAGGCCCAAGTGCACTGAACACTATAAAAAACAAAAGATAAAAATTAGTCAAACGTTTGCAGATTAAACCGAAATCATGGTTTCTATTTCCAGTCTTTTGGCATTTTTTGCCTTGGCACGCAGCAAATCAAAAAGGTAAGAAGTAACGTGACCCCTACCCGATTTGAACGGATGACTTTGTGGAAGCCGAGACTGGAATCACACACTCTACCACTGAGCTAAGGGGTCTTACGAAAAGTTATTTTTTTTGCCACTCAAACCGGCGCTTAAAATTTCCGTCTCCCACTGCAAGACGTCCACTGTCCTTGATCATTCTCATTCAGAAAAAAAAAAATTTAGCCTCCTGAGATTAGCATTTAGGCATCACAGTTTGATGTGGTGAATGAGTTCGCGTTATGCTTTTCTAATGCTCATAGACTACCATTGCAACACCCTGACGGGCTCAACTGAAGAGAAGGCTATCCCAGAATGATATGTAACAAGTAAAATTCAGGATTCATAGGGCCAGGAAGCGCTGTAATTCAAGGTCCGGGTATCTATAGTGCCCATAGGAGAGAAGGCAGGGGAAATAAAACTCTTAAATAGCTGAATTAATGACTGCTATGAAATCGGTTGGTAATAAACCGTCTTCTGTCCGCAGGCAAGAACATATTACATACTACCTACATTAACACATGACAGAATCATCAATACACCGATATCCAATTATAAGCCCCTTAGTGAGTTGCGTCGTGGAACGTTTGAACAGCATATGCTCGTTGAGAGTGGAGATATACTATCCAAGTATTGTACCCAAGTTTAAGTGGAATGGTACGATTTCCGTACAAAATATTTTATTCCTGGTTCCATCATGTCATACCATAATTAAATCCAATGGATTTCCAAGGACCCGAGGTGTTAAATCAGAGGCCAAGGCGTTTCGTGTAATACATATAACCTTATTCGTGCAAAGCACTACCAATGATCCGCATGACACGCAAGAAAGCCAAAAATGACAATGAACTCATAGTTCACTACGGGGGCTGTGGCCATTTAACAATATCGATGTGGGGAGGGCCCTTGCATTCAGTGTTGGCAATGACATGCGATAAAACCATGAACATAAGCCCCTCTCCATGGTCTGACAGTGGCTTCCCACACGATCTGGCGGATAGTGATATCCGGTGGTGGCGAGCACCTGTTGTAAACGTCTGTATCATATAACATTAACTCCCACCCAATTTGGTGTTTCCGATTATCAGGAAGAAAAATCATCCTATTCGTGTTTGCATATCTCGTCTCTTTGATTATCTTCCGTACATATCTTGGCACCACTCATGAGAATTCCGCTTGTCGCACAGGGCGTTCTAACACGATCCCACGGATTTTCGTGTTTCGTAGCTTCGTCGCAAAACAGTGCCAAAACAATGGCATCGACAACACTGCTTACATTACGGCGCTATAGCGACACACTTTTTCACGTGAGTCCAAGATCTAGTACCTCCAAACAATAGTGAGATGGTAGAAATCATTGAAGAGAAACGCTAAACATGACTTCAAGGTAATCAAGCGGGAGAAACAGTGGATGACTGATGGTTCAGAATATTTCCGCCCTTGGACTGTACTATTACCATGGGATGATTAGAACACCCCAAAGTGGAGGTCGCTACAGCGGGATGATGCAATAATCAATCAAACCGAGGATCAGCTGAATGCCAGGCCCCCAACTATATATAGCAATTGATTTACTGCTTCAGGTTCCCTCTCATTTATTCTGGAAATTTATTTATTCGTATCTTTACTATCTTTGCCTAATAATAAAATAGAGCGTAAAAGTGTGAGATCGCATATCACCAAGGGCTCCGGTTTCATACCTAGACATTGGTTTGGAAATGGGGTTTTATTTTTATATCCCGCTTGATTTGGGTGTCCATCCATTTACCAATGTGTAACATATGTATATATAAAGTATATCATCAATGCGGTTGGAAGGGCCTCGATTACAAGACCGACCTGAAACATGATACTGACGGACCATTTTTCCTCTCACATGCCTAACATTCACTGAGCCACATCCCACAACAAAAGTAGAATACTGTAGCTTAAGATGTTGGATGCCATCATGAAGCAAAGCAAGCCGTGCCTCATTGGTACTGGTTCAAACCAACATACTGTGGATGGTTTGTATACACTGCCCCCATATGATCATCAGAATTCTATTGCGTAAAAGACAGCGGAAGGCAGGTGATAGGACAGGCAGCTGGAGTATACCAAGTTGGCCTACTTCCTCAACAAATAACCCCCCAGTTGCGCCTAGCTCTGTTTCAACTCAATTCAATACCACTTCCTTAACACGTCCCACTTCATCCATTACACCCCATTCAACGTCTGCCCGCGGAGAAATCATAGGAGGGATTGTTGGTGGCTTGGCCTTTCTTATATTACTCAATATCGTGCTTTTTTTGTATTGTTGGAACAAAAGAAGATCTTACAGTCGGACTACTCCAAGGATACGCTTTATGGCCCACGATAAAGAGGGTATGCCCTATGTTCCTCCCCGCTTCTGTAAAATATTTAACAAATGTGCTAGAGGCAGGAGTGTCCCCCTTCCGCCATATTATCCGACCCAGCTACGATTCTACTGTCCACCCAATGATAAATAATGAAGGATATATACAGCCGGAGGGAAAACGAGGTACGTCAGTGGGAACTCCTTAAAGTAAAGAAGTCTCATTTTAACATTCATTAGAACGAGTTGAGCGAGTTCGTCACGAAATGGAAGAAATGCAGAGACAACGCGAGGCCCTCCGGTTGGGTATGGAACAGCATGGAGATAACACGAGGGACTTAAACAATATACAAGAAAGCGAGTTCAACAGGTTGACACAACAGATAGAGCAGTTGACTAGAAGAATAGAGGAGTTTGGGGTAATACGACGGGAAGACCCAGAAACTCAGGCGCCTCCAGATTATTTCTCCCAGTCAACTGCTAACAGTTGAGCATTAATAATTTTAGAGTAGTTTTAGAGGTGTTGAACAATTGTTATCTTAATCCTAAGATAATTCGAAAATTATGGGTATCTATAATACTAGTACTCTTCATACCGTTCAGGTTTACGAGGCATATAAAATATTTTAAAGTCATAGATATACTCGAAGTAGATCAAAGGTAAATATAATATCTACGCTGTAACTATAGGCAAACTATGTAGGGTATTAATGCACGACAACTGGGAGACTTTGGTAAGTTGTCATTGAGCAGTGCCTAAACATTACACATTACACAAGGGTTTGGATTTCCAGATAGTAAGATGTCACGAACCTGGGACAACATGCATATATTTAAACATATAATACCATGGAAGATATATGACAACCAATACGCGACGGGCGTGGCGGCACAAATTTCTAAATATAGATACGGCTTCAATGATACGTCTTCAATACGCGTGATGGGCTAATACCTTTTTTTGATCCGGTAATATTTGATACTGTGATTATGGTGTTCTTAATATTTGGCTTGTACCACTAGTAAATATGGATTCGATGTCGTGTGGACTATTAGCATCACCACCACAGTGATTGACGCTTAATCTTCGAAAATATGGAGCTGATAGTGTCTTATACGTATGAATTATTTCGTAGGATCAGTCACATGTAACTACCACTAAGGCCTCCACGAATTCGTGTCTCCTGCACACCCATTATTTTTAAAAGCATTGATACACACACAGTGCATTATAAATTCCGATATTAAGCACCAGCCAAGTGGGAAAAATGGTGAAGCCACGAGTGGTCTCATCTCACCAAATATCAACAATCTTTCATCTGACCATTTCAACCATCACTATATGTTTACCCTCCACCTTTTATAAGGTGTGACTGTCACACATTGTTAGATCGAAGTTCTACCAATGAGTTCCAAGTATTACAAGAGTTAAGTTTAGAATAAATGTCGAGACGATGACTGCGATTGGACCAACCTGTCGGCTGCGCCCATCAATCCTTGATGCATATAGAGACCTAAAGCTAGATTGATTCAACAGAACCACAGCCATTTTACCCCCCCTCCATATAACTCACCTTAATCGCATTATATTCATTGTGAAAATGAGGACACAACAGACCTCTGTAGACGACCTCCTCAGAGCTCCACACTACCCGTGAGTCGAAATGGTTATATTTCCCAAAACAGCTTAAAATTCTGCCTTAATTAGTCGGGTCACGAATGTAAAACAGCCCAGTTACATCCGAGATCCTCCTTCAGCTGATAACAAAAACACCCTACAGGATCTAAATCTAATTTCTATGGCTCTCCTCATCTTTGACCATATATTGATATTTGGAGACGAGGTAACAGATTATTCCTCGGAAATATAGCTAACGGGATCCCACCCCCCTCCAGGTAAAATATGTTTGGAAAAATAGGACGACATCTTGTGAATCTTGTTCGGCTTGAGCCCCCAACCGCACCTTACACTTCTGACAGTTAGCATTCTATTTCTCGTGTATCGTTATTATGCGGATATCACTATGGTTTGTTATTCTGTGGGACTGTTAATGATCCCTTCCGATGTTCAAAAGAATATCAAGGTGCGTAATATCTAGCATTGTCATTTCCACAAAACTTTCTAAAACTATAGTAATATAATGGTGAGAAGCCTATATTACGACCTCAAAGCGGGCTAATACATTACTGGACTCTGAAATAGTCAGACTGGAGCAGTATTCAGTTTACAAACTATCCCCACAATCATTATAGCGGAATTTATTCTAACCCTAAGGTTTACATCACGAAACCCTTCTCGGGATGTCCAATCCTTATCTTATCCTGTGTACCCCAGGGTATATATTGTTTATCAACGAAACAAATTCATCTTCGGGTGCCTCATTTCTATCTTGATAGTACAAGTCTCCCTGGCAAGTTACCTTTTAGCCAGTAAGTTCAATGGTCCTTAACAAATTTCCGTTCGTAGTGCACTAGATGCTAATATGTGTTTTTATATTAGCACATGCATTTCAGCCCCTGGATATAATAAAAACAGGGTTTGAGGCTCTTCTTCCTGATTAAACCTAATATCTAATCTTGTGGACATCTATTTCAGCCTTACATTCGATTCATTTAATGGAATAGTGTTCTTCATCCCTCCGGTAATATTTGACAGTGTGGTAGCAGGTCTTTTAACGTTCGGATTGTACCGAAGATTCAAACTTATCAATTCTCAAATGTCACAACCTTCGCTAGTCAATGTCATAATACGGGATGGATTCCTCTATTTTCTTGTGGTCTTTGGATCAAATGTCGCATTAATGGTTGCCAGATACATAATTCACAGTAAATTCAAGGTGGGCTCCGTATGAAAACACCCCAACACAGCATGTTCATCTGTAAAAAGTCTGACCCTCTAGGAATCGCACCAATGAACATGTGAGTCTCGTAAATTGAAATGCGAGGTCTCTGACTATTAAAACCAACGTGTGATAGAGTTGTCTTCAGCGTGCGCTGTGTTCCTTCCTTTATGGTTACGGTATGATGACTTACATCTAGCTGTCCTAGAATCACCACCACAATGATTGGGCGGCTGACACTTAGTCTGAAGGGGTATGGAGCTAGTGACAATAGAGAGCCTACCGCCCACGCCACCAGCTTACGGTTCGCCCCTTTCGAAGGTCCTAGGAGTAGTGTCGCTTCCTGTGAGGAGCTTGTTCAATATTAAATCCGATACCTGATTGAAACCTACATAATGTATCAGCAGACCCCGATGATCAATGATCCGGTCCACTAACTCGTATTTATCTCGTTCCTATGCTATTGGCTGATATCTATTGAATAGATCGTGTATTACGCATATTGTGACAGATTCTACAACTATTGCGTACATCACATCAAAAGAACTACAAATTTTCCGCAGGATCTGCTTACACAACTAGCAGCTCCAAAATAATTTGGTGAAGCCAGTGGAGCCTAGCCGGTTTAGGTAGGTTTCACTCACGGTCTATAGTTATCATCACGCTAGAAACTGATTCATAGATTGATTAATGAAACGTCTTCCCAAGGCTATCCATTGTACAGATAGAAATAAAGATGACCGTGGTCTGCGGGGCTGCGTGCATCTTTTTCTGATTCTTATATAAGGCCACAATCTATATTCAGAATAACTCTTACCCTGTACAGTCCGCTTCGCATTTTGTGTGTTAATGGGTACACAACTGCCTCCCGATACAGACTTCATTAGAGACACGCACTATCCGTGGGTTAAATTCTTTTAATAGATGGACAAAAGAATATGTTTTCAAAATCTATCTTCAGCCAAGTATTGAATGTGAAGCGCCCCTATAGTGCCATTTCATCAACAATACTCTCTTGCTGATAATGGCATACAGAGCCTCAATCTCGTCGCATTGGTCATCCTCCTCTTTGACCATATTTTAACATTTGGAGACGAGGTATCTATTATTTACCTATCTATCTCTAGTAACTAATATACACACATCTTTATCAGGTGAAATACATCTGGAAACACAAATTGAGACTTTGTGAAGCTTTCATTTTTCGGAATTCCAATCTCCATCTCATTCTTCCAACAGTTAGTATCGTATTTCTCATCAATCGTTACTATGCGGCTGTCACCATGGTTTGCTATGTTGTAGGGACAATTCTACCTTATGACGTTCAAGAGCGTATATTCCCCGAAGTATGTAAGCAATTCTTGGTATTATTAGCATTAACTAAGGTTTTGTTTAGTTGTGAGCATTTTTGTTCTATGATTACGAAGAGTGCCAAAGGGTTTCTAACCATATGCGCTTTTAACAGTCAAGTTGGGGTGCTTTTCACACTACAAACTGTCCCAACAGTGTGTGTCGCTGAAGGAATGCTCACGTTAAGGTGAACGCCTTGTAATTATTTTTCCATGTTCCTAATCTTTAACCTTGCTTTCATATATTAGAATATACAGTATCTATCGACATAATAGACTGGTGGCTGTATCCCTCGTATTCATACTATTGGTATATATCTCCTTGACAAGCTATCTTTTAGCTGGTAAGCATAGTTTCATATCCTAGTAATTAACTCGTAGAGAGCTAGTTAGTGACATTCTATCGGGAATTAGTGCACATATATCGTCCATTAGATATGATGACTACGAGGTTCGACCTCTCACTAATAAACTCAAGTGGTTCTCCTTCTGACATCAACATTAGTTACAGCTTTGACCCATTTTCGGGGCTTGTATTCTTCCTCCCCCCAGTAATATTTGACAGTGCAGTAACTGTTTTTTTGATGCTGGGTTTGTACAAAAGGTCAAGGCCTGAAATCTTTAAACCTCCACAAACCTCGCTGGCAAATATCATAATCCGGGACGGGTTACTTTATTTCTTTGCCGTTTTTGGATCTAATGTGTTGTGGATGATCGTTGGATTTATCCTCCACTATATATTCAAGGTAATCTTTGGAAGACTGAAATCATCAAGAAACTAATGTGCACGTCACAAAGTCGAACTCTCTAGGAGTTGCCCCAATGCTCATGTAAGTTGTGTTAAAAAGACACGAGCCAGAGCTTCCTAACGCCCAAGAAACAATGTGTAATAGAATGTCTTCATCGTACGTTGGATTTCTTCCTTCATAATCATATTCAAGCTTACTACGAATATCCATAGAATTACTACCACGATGATCGGTCGACTGACACTCAGCCTTAGAGAATACGATGCCGGCGGGGATAGTGTGCATACCATGAACACCATGAGCCTTCGATTCGCTCAACCTAATATTTCTTCGAATAGCGTCATCTGAATCGATGAGGGAATGAAATATTTGGAGTGTTTGGAAGAACAGATTAGGGAGGTTGGACCGGTTTCTACGATCAATAATTATATCCCCTAAGCCCTCTTATCCGATCTTATGATAGATTATGAGAACCGTGAATATAATAGAGCTTTAAATGGGTCCGTGGGGCGTGGCCTAGTGTGGAAGCTCTCAACTCCAATGCGTGTGGAAACTTTACCCCAATTTTATTTGAGATGCCCCTTTCAGACCTCAGGCAATGCCCGGAGTTACAATTTACATGGCAAGAGAGGTGCTCCTGGGTAGTGGATGTACAGCTTATCAATTATAGATTGCGCATTCAGAGGAAACCGCGCCAGAAGTGGCAACTCACCTGGGAATGGTTAAATTTTGTGGAGACGTATAATTGTATGGTGAATATATCTCGCCTTTTCGTAGGCGAGCACTGGTGGGGAGGCTTTCACACCCAAGGATTTAATGCAGCATTGTTGCCCACCAACACCTGTATCCCCCATTCCCGTAATACTCGTATTTACCATAAGCGATTCCGAGTTCATGAGTCCTTCTATTCCCGTTGATGTTCTTTCGTCGTCCTGTCACTATTTGAAGCACAATAATGGCCATTCACAAGATATCTATGGCCTCCTAGGGAAGAAAGATTCTATGGTAAGACTAAACGAGAATGCACTAAATGAATGTTGAAACGGCCAAGTAAAGCGGGCCGGGATAAGTCGGGGAAAACTAGGGGAGACGCTGACATTATCCCTGCCTCATTAACAAACTCCTTCATATTCATTGGTCCAGGCCACAGCTCTACAACGAATGTCATCAATTAAGGGGGGGGAAGTGCGTCATCTTCTCGAGTGGTTATCATAGGGGGTATGACCGGGGGATTGTCCTTTTTCACCCTACTCAGCGTTAGTCTCTCCCCATATTGTCGGAAATGGAGAAACCATGACGACATCAATAGTAAACGTTATCATGACGTAACGCCTGTTCACAGTAATGATAGCAATTTATATTTAAGAGAATATCTGGCGACAGGATGGGGATAGTACGAGGGCATCATAAAACAACTCAGACAGCGAGGAAAACCGCTTGAGTCTCCAGATAGAGGACTTAACTAGAAGGATTGAAGAGTTTGAGGTGATAGAGCAGGCTGACTTAGTAACGCATGCACCACCTGATTATTCCGAGTTCGAAGTATGAGAAGGAGGCCTTTCCTGATCGCTACTGAGCCTTTTTTGATCTCTTCGAGCCAATATTGCGGCTAGCCCCGAAATTTTGATGGATCCCCATTTGGCATGTTGGGCTTATTTGTGAATGGGTCTCGGCACTTTACGTAATTGATGGTTCCCGTTTGTTTGCTTACGAAACCGTGTTATATCGATTATAGTTATTTTGTGTACAAGGTACGACTTACATAATACCAATTGTGTCGTTTGCTAAGTAATTGAGATGTTCTTATTCTCTATCTTTCGAACTCGGGCATGCCGTGCTTGCAACGGCCCACATAAGACGGTTATTCTCGCTCGGTATCGAGTACCTTTCGGTATTGAATGCTTAAATATTTTATTAAATTGGCCTTTGATATAAATTTGTTGATGTTAACGTGCTCCACAAAGCTCACTCATCTTCTGGACCCCAATTCTTCTATGATGCTCCTGGGGGTTCATCCATCAGGCGCAAACCTCGATTTGACGTTATGATTTAGGAGGTCGGGCGTTAGTGAGAGAGGCATGAAACACAAAAAAGTACTCCAAGTACGCCCGGCTCACCTCAATTTGGCTTTCCGTAGTTACAACTTGCAAGAGTCTATTAGGGATCCGGACTATAATGGGAAAAACCCCCGTATAGCCACTTACTGCTTGCAGTTGGTGGCACCCGGTGTCCAATTTTAGTGAGTCTCAGGAGTTGGGAAATGGCCCATCGTGCGCGCAATAAAATTTAAAGCATGCAGCCAGAATGATACCCCGTAATAGGGTAGTTAGAAGGATGTCATTTACTCAAGGCGAGATTCACGGACACTTTCGATGCGTTGTCCGATATGTACGAGCAGAGGGTACTCATATTGTAACCGCTATCTGCTACACACTCCCGATAGGCTGCAGCTGTGGTCCAATTTTCCGCATCACAGCCTAACAGGCCGCGCTTGACGCGTTTTCATATCATTCTCATCAAAATCAGCTCAGGAAAAATAATTTTGGACATGCGTGGAGCATACTACTAGTTGGGCGGCACGGATAATCTGTGGATCAATGCCGACCATCTGAACATCTGATCTCCGTTAGTTATTTATAGAATATTTCTACACTTTGAGAGCGCCTCTAACAAAGGAAGGACGTTCAATCCAAGCTTCCGCCCAAGATATGCGACCAAAAAATAGACGCTTACAATCAAATTTTCTTATATTCTTGTTCGGGAACAACAGCCAAGATCACATCATATTAATGTATGTCCCATCTCATCGAGATTGATAAGAGCGAGAGCCGTTTCCGCCAAGTATTGATCTCATCAATGCCTTTGTAGTCGTACTCAATCAAGGAAAAATGATAAGCGCAGTGCCCTACTTAGTGTACTTCTTATCTTACATGTCAGAGTGATTGATTATTTGTCCTTTGGGGACTGGGATAACCCACCTTTTCATCTTACACGTTGAAAATTCCACCGATCTTTTGGACCATTGTGGTCATGTATTGGGGAAACGTATGCCACTGCTGCAATTAAAATACATAACTCAACTGAGAGTACCATAATTATACACAGTGGATCCATGCACTGCCACCAGAGAGATATAAAATTTCACCAGTGCTTTTGTGTCCGAACAAGGTAAGAGGGTGGGTAAACAAACAGACGCAGCTCTATCAATCCTGTGAGGCAACCGGCAACCCCTTATTAAGTGTTCCAGAAAGTTCTACCTTTCTTAAAACACCCCAACAAGGACGAGTAATGGCTCACTCTCTCAGCCCATACCTACTATGGAGAACTCTGTATGTTTCAAAGAACATCGAACGTATCATCTCCTAACCCACTCATTTTTGTTATAGATTCTATTTGATATTCATGCCTTCTATTTTTCTAGCTTTAACGCTCGACACACCAGCCCAGTCTGGTATTGATGTGTTCTCTATCACTATCACATGGACAGGACAAGCTGGGGACCCTGAAATACTGTTGATTGGTCTGGTTGAAGGGCCTGCATGCCCACTCTTTCTCCAAGACGGACCTGTTTTTCCTAAACTAGCATACCAGGGTGTGACCTTCCCTGCTAGCGTCAATTCGTACGCTTTACTTTTATGATCAGATCGTTGAGCGGAAGGTCAAAGATATCCCAGAACACGAATTCCTGATGGGCCTGGATCGTGTGTATTTCAGGTGGCCGACGGCACTGAAAACAGCACTGCACCACTACTGTGAGTTATTCTCCTTTAAGGTACTAAATGTAATTATTATACGGAAAATAACAGCCCCTCCGACATCATTGCTCAGAGCCCTCACTTCCATGTTCGCCAATTTCCAACCATTTTCTCATCACTTACAAAGTAAGAAAACCTACATAACTCTACAAACACTGTCTGATGCAGCTCTCTCCCAATAAACACTAGTGATAAAGGGGGTGTAAAAAACAAGACTGCAACGACACAGATCTCTGGCCCCGCTGGAACTGACACAACTATGATCACCCCAACAAACCACCCCTTGAAAACGAATGGGACTAACCCAGGGCCAAAAAATGAGGCGCCTTCCAGAGGAGCCATCATAGGAGGAGTAGTAGGTGGTTTGACCTTTGTCATACTGTTCTCTATCAGCCTCTTCCTATGCATGTGGAAAAAGAAAAAAAATAGTGACCTTAACAAGAATATTTATTCTGGAACAAGTATCCTTCGTCAGAATGATGGTTCGTTCAAAGTTTCTCTCCACCTCTTGTGGCTTCCGATGCTAACCACAAATATTAGAGGAAAGGCAGGCTCCTACTGCCCCCGAATCCTCAGTTCTTCGTTTTTTCCATTGGAGTTGTCAGCCACGATATACCTCCACTCCTCATCCAATGTTATATAGTGGGGTGTATCACCAGCAAGAGGGAAAACGAGGTAATTCTGGGGAATTTTAAAAATACGGCTATTTAATAATGCCTTTCAGAGAGATTTGAACGCATTCAGAGGGAAATGGAGGAGACACGGAGACAGCGCGAGGCTCTCCAGTCTGATCTGGAAAGACGCCGAGGTGGCACAGGTGAATCAGGTAATGGCCTAGATGACGAAGTCAATAGGCTGAAAAATCAGATAGAGGAATTAACGAGAAGGATGGGAGAATTTGAGATAATACGACAGGACGATTTAGAGATGCATGCGCCACCCGATTATTACCATCCCTCTGTATAATGCATTGAATATTGAGCATTAAATGGCTGCCCGTCTGGAAGTAAACTTAAGCTTCCTTGAGGTATTAGACCTGTCAGGGTACAGAAGAGTACAGCAGAGATCTAATCATCAAGGGCAAATAACATTTCAACATTATTTGTTGTGCAATGTTCGAAAATATGGAACTGCACTGTATTGCCATGGCCCAAAGGTATAGGTTGTCAGGGAGAAGGCCATGGTACCTTGGGCTTCGTGACGGGTTCGGGCTTCAGTGTACTGTAGAGAAGGGAAACGCGTGATGTGAGAAAAAGTGAGGTAGAGAAGGGAAGGATGGTATGTGAAAAGGATGAACGTAAACATCAGCGACAGTGTGACATCTAGCGCAATGGAGCCATACCAGGTAACTATTTTTGGCCATTTTGGCCATTGCAACCTGAAAGGGGCTCCCAGAGGTCATCTAAGGGATCTAGACTACATACGCTATCGGGCAGTGGTGCGAAGTCACAAGCTCTAAATGTATTATTCTGAATACCAGACACATGTGTATATATCTCCTTCCTTATATTTCCTATTACTACGTTCATATAAGGGCGCGCTAACGTCCTCTTCTTTTATAAACATATGCTCCATGATTATAGGACACTTGTGATGGTAATTTCTGTAGCTTGAGATCTGAATCTCATGAAATGAAGGCTCGTAGAGTTGGTAGAGGGTTCTCCCGTTCCAGTTCCATCTGCTCCGTACTTTCTCAGATTGAGCGTCAACCGCCCAATCATGGTGGTTGTAATACTGAGACAGAAAGAGATAACAAATTAGACTTTTATAATCCAGGATAGGATGATAAGCAACGCACGATGAAGACATTCTGTTATGGTTATATGCAAGTTAGAAAATAATGACCTACATCCCTTTGAAGGGGCTTACGTGTATACAGGGGCAAATCCGAGAGAATAAGACTATCCAAAAATGAAATTAGCTGAGTCCTGAATTGTGATATAGTCTTGTAGAACTAACCTTGAATTTCAAGTGAACAATGAGTCCAATAATGGTCCACACCAAATTTGATCCAAAAACCACAAAAAAGTAAAGTGAGCCATCCCGGATGATAAGATTTGTGAGGGACATTTCGGAAATGGAAGCTTTGGACCTTCGGTATAATCCGAATGTGAGGAAGCCCGCAACCAAACTGTCAAACACGAGTGGAGGAAGAAATAACATAAGTTTTATTGTATCAAATACGTCACTTGAGTCGGGATCAGTATGGTATGGTGTTTAGTCTGATGAATAGAAGAACCTTTGTCTCATCAGATCCAACAAGTGGGATCCATGTGTAAATGCACCTATATATACGATTTTGGTTTTACTAGATACATTATAGGTTTGGGAAGGAACACACCACGAATAATATATCCCCCCAAACCAAGTTGTACCAAGAACACAGAACTGAGCAATGAAAGGATTATTTTGTTATTTTGGTAAACGGCATACACCCTGTATTGTATGGATGAGTACCAATATGAAATTGGCCGGACCTTCTCACCTTAAAATTAATATGGTTTCGGCAATAGCAAGTGTTGGTGCACATAGTATCATAAACGCCAACTCCGGTTGGCTGATGAATAGCGTAAATACCGAAAGAAAATTGCAGCCATCGAAAGATGATCCAAAGAACTCACAACTATTCACAATATCAGAAAAATCCGGAAATTATTATCTTGGTCAGTGCGCACCTTAGGGTATATGTGTTGCTGAATGTTATAAGGCAGAAGGACACCCACCACATAGCAAACCATAGCAACGGGTGCAAAATAACGGTTGGCAAGAAATAACACGCTGACTGCCAGACAAATCAGATTGAGTGGGTGACATTCTTTGACAAGGTTCGCAATTTACAAAGTGTGATCTTGCATTTCCACATATACTTCACCTGTTAACGGAGTATGTTATTAACCAGTCACTTAGAGAGGCAATCAAGTACCTCGTCCCCAAATGTCAACGCATGATCAAAGAGAAGGATAGTCATGGCTACGAGATTAATGCTCTAAAATTACCTTTATCAGTAGAAAATTAGGGATGTCATAACATCACTTACGTTTAGGACCTGACTGAGGAATAAAGTCTGAGTATATATCACTGTTTGCCGTATCCGAAAAAGCTTCACATACAGAAAATCTTTGTCACTAATGAAAAGTGTATCCGAGGGCGACGCCTGTGACATGAAGGGCTCAGCAACTTTGGTGCACTTGGAAAGGCGAAAGTAATGGTAATGTCGGCGGTGGGTAATTATGTTTTCTAGCAGAACTTGGCCCCAAAAAAATTTATGAGCATAGCCCGAATAATGCGCCCCAGATTCTGATTGTGATATATCACCCGAATGAAGGGTTTTAGTCTCATAATTTACAAAAGTACTTCTCTTCAACCCGTGAACTGCGTAACAACATCTGTGATTGTGTGCATCCGAGCGGTCTATGAAACGTCTTGATTTCAGAGTCCTCGGAGTGTAGTCGCTTGGATCCGATATCTTGTACATTGTTCTATAGTTAGGGGCGCTTTCCCAGCCTTCAGCTACTTCGCAGAGATAAGCGCGAGGAAGCAGATGTTATTACATCGCATATTGCACAGCCTTGTATGTAAATATGAGCTCCTACTCATTATTGGGAAATTCTATGTAGGTCGTGGCACCATTTCAGCTGAATCGGTAATAGTTATCACTAACGGACGTGTTTGGGTCATGTGAAGTTGAAATTAGTGGATCAATTTTAAACACTCCTTTCTCACCATTTCAATTTGTCCACCATTTTCCGTGGTGCACCCTCGATCAACTCTCAGCTCCCAGCGCCTAATAACTACATATTGATATTCATGATACCCGTTTAATCTGGAGTCTAGCGGCTCTCAGAGCCCCGCAACGCAACAGTGCGCAGATTGCAGCGTTCACCTCAGGATTTGATGAAATTTTCGGTGAAATCGTCTGTTAGATGTAAATGTCCATTCGATCACAGGAACAGAAAAGGGCTTGTTAATTCCATCGAAAAAAAAATTCAACGACATGGATCTAGTATATAGGTACAACCCCGGAATAACTGGAACGTGGCTAAGGTCCTTCGCCTCTATTTCTACAATATTAACGCCAGTATTGCTGCAGGTGCGAACTGGGAGGAACTTCTTCAGGTGTATGTAAATTTATTACCGCGTAGAATACTTAAGCATTACCAAGGGAGAAAATACTTACGTAGGATGTCAAGAGTAGAGCTGTAGGTTGTATTAGGAAATAGCTCGTGATGGGAGGGGAAGTGGGCATCTATGGAAAGGTACTACGACATCAGCGAAGCACTGTCAATTGAAAATAGACTTAAGTGTAACTTGGTACAAACCCTAGAGAATAAGAACGTTTACAAAGAACTTTAATCACGTTATATAATGTAATTATGATTGTATAGATTTCTGGACGGACTTGGCCTATCCGAAGCATTCCTTTTGGCAAAAATATCACTGATCCACCGCTTATTAATCTGGCCTGGGACATAGAAATCGACTCATACATAGCCTTTGACGGAACTTACCATGTCACATAAGCTGGGGTTTGCTCCACATATCAAATTGGGGCACTGTTACTCACAACGATACTTGAATGACTAACCTGAGTTCAGGATTGTAATTCCTTCTATGGTATTTCTTGATTAAACCACCTTAATGTATACAGGTGCTATGTGCTATGTTCTACTCCAAAACCAATGTTAATTACCAGTTTTAGAACCCCCACATCTTATTGTAAAAAGACACATTTCTGGGCTGAGCCTTGCGTGATGATCGTAATATACAAATATCTTTTTTCGGCTGTGCGTATCATTCTTTTTCATCTATATAAATCTCAGTTCTAAGTCACAGTAACAGTTGCCAAACCCCCAATCCGACACTCATCCTACATCAACTATCATATGCTGGTGGTGTGGGCGCCTGATACTAGCTTCAACAGTAATGAACATTATCCGTATGTTAAACCAATTTTATCATTAATATTAAAGAATATATATAGTCTTCCAATCATTCTCAGCCAAGTCTTGAATGTGAAGTAATTCAATGCACATGTGCATTACTTCCTGTTGATAAGCGCTTGCAGAGTCTTAACATCGTGGCCTTAACTATTCTTCTCTTTGACCACACCCTAACATTCGGAGAAGAGGTAAGTGTTCCCTTCTACTTAAAAATATGATCATTCTTCTTATTTAATAGGTGGAGTTTATTTGGAAACGAAAAACGACACCCTGTGAGCCTTTAACTCATCTAAACACAATCACTAATACTTTCTGGATTATTTGGTAGTCAGCGTACTGTTCCTTACCAACCGTTACTTTGCACCCATTTCTATGTTTTGCTATGTGGTGGGAACCATCCTACCATACAGTATTCAAGAGAGAATTTACCCCAAGGTGCGCGTCACCGGCGATGATTAATGATTGGTCTAATATTCAGGTTCAGTTGTGAGTGCTGGTCGTAGAATCAAATGAAGTCCTACACATGTACTTCTTTACACCAGTCAACCTGGGCTGGTCTTTGGGGTGCTGGCTGGGCCTACAATTGTTATTGCTGAGGCCATATTAGTTCTAAGGTGAAATATCATAGCATCTCTCCTCAACCCTCACATTTTATATCTACTTGTGTAGGGTATATGCTGTTTACCAGCGTAATAAATTCATTCTTGCATTTCTGGCTTCTATCTGGATGGTCCACATCGGTTTGGGGCTTTATGTTGTTATCAGTAAGTGAGTTCGCCAATGTTCTGAAAGGTACTAACGATGGTATTCTAGCACATACATTTCGCCCTGTGGATATGATGAGAATAAGGTTCGTTATGCGCACGAAGCTCAATATCATACCATTCTGACCATGAAGAAAGCTATGCATTTAATATACGTCTAGGACTCATATTCTTTCTTCGGCCGGTGGTATTCGACAGCGTGATTGCAGGATTTTTGACCTTTGGGTTATACCAAAGGTCAAAGCCTTTTCTTTCCGAAATGCCGCTTGTTCATCTCATCATTTATGACGGACTGTTATACTTTTTCACGGTATTCGGATCCAATATTGTGTGGTTAACAATAGGTCTTGCCTTCTACCTTAAATCAGAGGTGAATCCCGCATAAAATAGAAACGAAACATAACTGACATTCTCTGGATAGCCTAGTTCTTTGGGATTTGCACCTATGTATATGTGAGTATGCCCAAAAGGTGTTCACTGGTCATCTCTCACCTGCGTGTATCAGAATATCCTCATCGTATGTCGGTCGTATATCCCATGATATGACCACTCATCCCTTCGTGACAACTCAGCATCACAACTACGATGATCGGGCGATTAACACTTAACCTAAGAAAATATGGAACTGACGGCAACAGCGAATGTGCTATAACATCCATGAGTTTGCGCTTCGTTCAGTCAGAGGTTGGGAATAGCACTATCGTCACTGTTCACCGGAATACGAAGTAGTTAACTTCTCAGAGAAAATGTTGTAGAATAGGCCATACCATGGCTTATGCTTTATAGATTATATAGCAGATTGGGATCTACGAAACGTGCATGAGTCCAATTGTTGAGAATTTCTTCCCCTTGTATACCGAAAGGTTGTGAAGGAACTAAAGCTCCAATCTGAGGGCTAGTTCAATCCGGATGGGGAACCGTACCTTCTTCTTGATATCCAAGATGTAATACACATCTGATTTCAATGCCTCGCGGTATTGAAAGTGTGACAGTAGATGGTGTTGTGGGTGATACTTAAGCACGATGGGTGCCAAATCAGGAATCCAGAGATTTGACCGTGACATTTGTCCCGTGAATGGTAAATGCAAGATATTATACCCATTAATATTGTGATATAACGCTATAGCGACCAGAGAATGACACAGCACATTTCAAATTACGTCGGCCAAAATAAAGAGGAAAGTTGTTTGAAACCTATAGTTAGTGGAAACCGTTGATCGCAAGCCCGTGACGTGGCACGCATTACAATATTTAGACAGCCGAAAATCTTTAATGAATCATGTGATCCGCCAAAAAATCCACATGAAACGTTCACGTGATAGAATCAGATTTTGATCCGATCTTCTCCGGAGTTCACCTACTTCGTTTTAACCAACTTACTCAACACATAGCCCACAGAATTGTTTATAGTGTAATATTTTTCTAACAGCTAGAAAAATATCGTATTTCTCCGATTTAACTATCACAATCGTCTTGGTGACAACCGCCAGCGTATCGCAATCCGGCATAATCGGATCCTAAAACTTTCACTTCCGGCCCTTAATCGATTAATCCACAAGGGGCCATTCTACTATGCCCGTGGGTGTAATGAGTGGCACAAGATACCAACCAAGCCCTATGTCTCAAATAACACTCATGAGGGGTCTATATGTGATTATTGAGAGAAGAACGTTGGAGGTGGTGGGTTAAATATCCGTCTGGAGATAGACACTTTTCGGGTTAGGCCTTCCAGAATGTGGGGCCCTGACCACATGCTGCGTGACAGTAAGGGCTGAATTTGGGCGTTAGCCTTGGTTTCGGTGTCAAAGGAGTGGCATTGACATTGATATACATTGCTATCAGTCACTGACTAGGACTCGGTGGATATGGTGCGAAATGGACAATTTTATTTATCCAACAATCCAACATCGTGTATATACTTACATCCTATTGAGTGCTGTATCTCCATCAGAACCGGTATTCTGATATTTCTGAAAGCTATACCTCTATTAATACCTAATTTGGCTGGCCATTCCCTGCAAGTATATCTAAAAGGTCATACGTTTAACCCGGGCGCTCGTTCACTTTTGACCCGAATTTCCCGCCGGAATACTTAAGTTGCTTTTGTCTACCTTTGGATCCAGATTAGAATTCGGATTAGTCTCCGTATTAATATTTGTATTATGGGCGCTGTGATGGCTACAATGATGAGAATAAATGATTAGTATTTCGTAATCTCCTAATGGGGAGTCGTTATTCGGTAGTATCGTGGAGTCCTTACAGAATCTCCAATCAAGAGACCCCTAAATTTGAGAGTTCTATAAAACCCAAAAGCCCGGGCTCGCAATTTTGGAGGAAATTCCCCCAATACTCCCTCTGTTCGACGATGCAATATGTAGGCACTGAATTTAGCGGAACCGAACAATACCAGTACGTCAATCCTCTTCAGAAGTATCTAGTAGTGCTTTTCTCTTAAATAAAATCTTCCCACCCGCAGCCTAATCATAAACGTTAGATTATGACCGAGTTTTTATGAGCCATTCTAATCATCATCAACAGAACCTAGATGTTATTACAGTGACCGTTCTGTTGTACGATCACTCGTTAACATTTGGCGACGAGGTAATTATTCCATGTTGTCTAATACACATACTCTCTTATCAACCCGCTAGGTGAAATACATTTGGAATAAGATGACGCCATGTAATAGTACTCCTACCCTCCAAATTTCCCAACAATCGCTTATTGACCGTGTCATTCTCGTTATCAGTCACTGTTTTATTTCTGATAAATCGATACCTTGCAGCCATCTCCATGGTTTGCTACGTCGTAGGGGTATTCCTTCCTTACGCTCTCCAAGAAAAATTATCCCAGAGTGTATGTGATTATGAGTACATATTCTGAGTTGAGCTGATGTCCCTTAGTTGTACGTATCTCGAGTACCCCAATACCAGAACAGGTGCGAACTGATTTCAAAAAGTCAACCCGGAGTGATTTCCATGGTGCAAACTACTCCCACAATTTTCACTGCCGAAGCCATATTAATTCTAAGGTGAGAATAATAGATAATAATAGATTCCTGCTACACGACTAAACTTCATGCACTGCAGAGTCTATGTTGTCTACGAACGTAAAAAATGGGTCTTTGTACTCTTATCATTACTCTGGTTGGCGCATATCGGAGCATCCTGTTCGATTCTTGTTGGTAAACTCTCCCCATTATCAACTAGCACGCAATCGAGCACTGATATGAATCTAATCAAGTACACGAGGTCCGGCTAGTAGATTTGATGAACATGAGGTTTGTTCAGATCTTAAATATCAAGTCGTATTTATTGACCTCGACACAAGTTACTCACTCAATTTGCGCTTAGGCCTATCCTTTTTCCTCCCCCCGCTGATATTTGACACAGTGGTAGCGGGTTTTCTGACAGTTGGACTATACGCAAAGTATCGGCGTTTGATTTTGAACATGTCACTGGCTAGATTCATTATCCGGGATGGTTTACTTTATTTTTTCGCTGTTCTTGGATGTAACATTATCTGGTTTATCGCAGGGTTCATCCTATACAAATCTGAGGTGAGTACGATATCATTAGCCTTCTAAGAAATTCTGAAATGGTTCCTTGGAAGTCGCGGTCAATGGGTTTTGGGCCGATGTATACGTAGGTATCCTCAAGTTCAGATGAAAGGCCAGATCTAATATTAAGAATTCCACACTGTCTAGCTTATCCTCGGCGTACGCCAACCAAATCATTCCTTGTGCTTGGGCTAACTTCATTTCTACTCACAACAGCATCACCACAACAATGATTGGACGCTTGACTCTTAGTATAAGAGCGCACCATTCCAATGGCGATGATGAACTTTCCTTTAACTCTATAAGTCTGCGATTCGCACGTTCAGCACATTCAGAAAGCACATCTCTCGGAGTCAGTGGAGGAGCATAAATATATGACTTCTTAGTGGTATTAATATAATAGCAATGGATAGGTCATGTCATACTACGTTAGTCAAGGAGGCAAGTCGTTGTAGCGTATGGGGCAGAATCCCCATTGTCGGAACTGCTCACATGCTCTGACACTAGATATGACCGGGGCACGGCCAGAGAAGAGCGGTTTATTATGGTATTGACCAGTCCAAGAGATTCATACTTGATCTTTCATCAGTCCCCGGGAGAGGGTTTAGGATCCGTATCGCGGGCCGGACCTTTAGAGATTTGTTGTAGTGTTATGGCGGCCATAACAACGCCGCGTGAGAAATGGCATCCAGCACAGGGCAAGATCATGGAAGTGTCAAAATTTGATGGCATGTCAAGTCAATTTTGGTGTTTGCCACATCCCTCCACTGCATCTTCTTGTGCAATTATACCAGCTCTGCGAAGCCGGTGGCTGGAGTTTCATTCTTATAGACAGTCCGGGACATATCTATTTATACCCATCGTGTTTCTTTCCCTAACATTATACGCAGGAAAGCCGATACAGGAATTCAAAAATGTGACGCACGTTCAATATACCACCAACAGAGCTTGATTTGGTATTCAAAGATTGATCGTACGATCAGGTCATCTGTGTCATGTGCTGTCCCCCTGTTTGTGCCTCGAGGGATATAAAGTCTCGGCTTTCATCAGTCAAATACCTTTGACGCTCCACACTAGTGATCATCCGCCGAGTCACTTTATAAGTATGTCGACAACGTCCGATATAGATGTCTACCTCAATGACGCCCAACAATATCAGTGAGCATCCGTCGCAATGCCGAGATAAAAATAGATTTTGGCTGAACTTACACACTACCTACAGTCGAGTCGTCAATGTGAATATCCAACATCAATCTCTTTTAAGCTTATGTTAATCTCTGAGTGTAGATCCTCAGTGTCATAGCTTTGACGACCCTATTGTTTGATCACCTTTTGACATTTTCAGATGAAGTAGCCAGTACATTTCCCCAATGGCGCACTTATAACCTTTGTGTATATATGTAGGTGGAATTCATTTGGAATAGAAAAATAACACTTTGTGAGCTGTGATTCTTTTCATGGAGCAATTCAAATTATCTGAATGTCATTTTGCCAGTCAACGTGATATTTCTCTTTAATCGCTATTTGGCATCTGTTACAATGACTTGTTATGTTGCAGGGGAACTTATCCCCTATGACATCCAAGAGCGTTTGTACCCCAAGGTATGTAATAACACCACTAGGGTACACATGTCTAACTCTCATTCAGTTGTACGCGTCTCGATTGCTCAAATACCAAGAAAAATGACAACCTGAGCTATTCATAGTCAACCCGCAATTATTTCCGTTGCACAAACCACCATCACAATTGCTATTGCTGAAGCTATCTTGATATTGAGGTGGGAGGAAAACCTCTCGATCTTATCCCCGACACACTTAAGTGTCTATCGTTATAGGGTCTATACCGTTTACCAGAAGAATAATGTCGTTCTTGCACTGCTTAGTTTAATCTGGATAGCACACATTGGCGTGGCATGCTCTGTCATCTCCGGTAATTTTAAATTTCAAACTGTCTGCATGATAGTTAATATTGATCTATCTTGTCGGAAGCTCATGTAATTCGTGTCCAGGATTTGGTGACAATGAGGCTCGTCGTACTCTCTGAAACATACGTCATATTGCACTGATTCTAACACTAGTTATGCGACCAACCTGCGTTTAGGGATATCATATTTTGTTCCTGCAATGCTATTTGACGCTGTGGTAGCGGGGTTCCTAACAATTGGACTATATAGAAGGTTCAAATCCTTTGCATCCGAAATGTCTTTGGTCAACCTCATCATTCGAGACGGGTTGCTCTATTTCTTGGGCGTATTCGGGTTCAATATAGTGTGGATGATCGCCGGTTTTCTTCTCTACAAAATAGAGGTAAACCTATCGAATAATTTCTAGAATATAGCTTTATTTACTCCTGAGAAGCCTAGGTCCTTAGGATTTGGACCCATATATGTGTAGGCCTTTTTATCGATCAAAGGACTATATCCCACTTATATGTGAGATTTTACACACAATAGATTATCCTCAGCGTGCGTTTCTTATTCCTCCCAGAGCATTATTATATTCAATCTGCCTTTTGACCCACGTTAGCACCACTACCACAATGATTGGACGTTTGACTCTTAATATGAAAGCACATCAAACCAACAATGAATGTACAATTAGTGCCATGAGCTTGCGCTTTGCTCCTCACATCTCTAGGGTTAATACTCTCTCTGAGATAGGTGAAGGAAAATCAGTCCCATAAATCTTTGATCATTTATTTTGGTATATGGAATATGTATGTAGAATAGAATGAGATAAAATACTACAAGAAAATCCCAAATGCCAGCTGTGATATGTGTGGCTGGTCAAATTCCTTAAAAGAAATGCACCAGTGTTCACATTTAATGTTGATGTTGCCTTGGTGGCTGTAAATGGATAAACATTGCCTCATTGTGTATACTCACCATATGCCTTGCATCCACCTTGAGAAACCTTGGTGCACCCCCTACACCCATATGACCTTCCCGTACCATTTTTGCAGTTAGTAGTGTACCTCCTTTCTGACTTGTTACATGTGTACCATTGCGGGACCCTAGTGAGTCAATATGACCTTCTGTAGTTACTCCATAGATAGTCCCTGCAATGTAGTATATAAATGGTGGCTCCTACCTAGTGGTAGGAACCTTTTCAATAAACTAGGACAGGCTCCTTTCATGACCCTGCTGCTTGAGTGCCTGACACCCCCTTCCTTATGTGGCTGACATTGCTGTACACATTTCTCTCCTCTCATATCTCTTTCAGTAACTCACCCCCTTAAAGACACACTGTCAGGTATATCAGGGAGTACAGGTAGACCAAAATGCCCCAACTGTGGTCCGGGAGGAGCAACTGACAAACTTATGAAGGTTGTTGAGAAGATTCACTCAGCCTCACATCCCCAAATTCAAGTAAAGGTTCTTGAAATCCCTTCTACTGCAACTGTGAATCCCATGGCTCCTTCTGTGCGAAAACCTACACAACAGCATAAAGTCATAGCAGCACCACATGTTATTGTAAGTCTACTTTAAAACTCAGTGCAAACATAAAGACATATGGCACTAGCCAACACTCCACCAAGACCAACCTTTGAATGACCATATCCCAATGCCAGCACAACACAAGATACCAGCTGGAGATGGAAAATTCAGGTTCAAGCCAACTGCAAGCCCTCTCATGAAATGATTGCTCCCATACCAAACCAGGAACAACATGTACTTGAAGAAATAACAAATCAGCAAAGACCACAGCCGCAAGCCATTTACAGAAAATCAAGAAATGAAAGTTGCAATGTCATTCCTGAATAGGAGGGTGCCATGGCCCATTGACCAAGAAAAAGGAGAACTGGGAGGTACATGGTATGTGATCAATTACCAACAGGGGCTGCAGGTATCCTCAGCCTTCAACCCAACTTTTCCATCTGTCCCAATTGAGGGACTGCCCTGATGGCCCGCTTTATTGACTCCTGCTCTCATAATATAAAACCTCTTGACTGAATTTGACAATGTTAATAAACAAACCATGTCTATATTGGTATTTTCTTTTACCATTCCCAGGTTTTCATAGGAGGTGCAATGACACATGGTACACTCAAAATATTATGCCAAATAGTCATGGAAAATTATCTACAATTGCTCTTTGTAAGGGGAACACCCTCACACACCCAGCATCCAAACCAGCGTATGCCTCAGCACTGGATTGCAATAGGAAGTACACATGTACAGACCCTACAGCGCACCTCAGCGCAACCCAGTACACCCCATCGCACTGTACTCGTGATCTTGCATTGTTGTACTAACACCTATTGTACAACCCTGAGTGACATGGCACAATAAGCCATGAGTATCTATTGTAGTCTACAGTATATAGAGACAATACCCTAGTAAGGAATCCTCAGATTATTCTCTTAGGATTTCCCTTACTAGGTGAGTAGGATAGTATCTATACTTATACAATACAACTTAGGATTTCCCTTACTAGGTCCGTTGCATAAGTCTCTAACGCATCCCGCATCCGCTTGCTTAGGAGAGTCACTGCTGACGCAAAAGTAAGGTTGCCCTTACACTCTTACCCCCAGACTGCAAGAGTCAACCAGAATATTCCGAGTTCAAAGTATGAAAAGGAGGCCTTTCCTGATCACTACTGAGCCTTTTTTGATCTCTTTGAGCCAATATTGCGGCTAGCCCCGAATTTTTGATGGATCCCCATTTGGCATGTTGGGCTTATTTGTGAATGGGTCTCGGCACTTTATGTAATTGATGGTTCTCATTTGTTTGCTTACAAAACTGTGTTATATCAATTATGAGCTAAAGACCCGTGCCTTTGGCACGGTGCCACACAATGTTTTATCCCATTAATTATTACAAGTAAAATTTGACTTTGTACAATATAATACATAAAGAGATATATAGCTACCCTATTACATGATCATGTCCTGAAATTGTTAAATTAGAAAATTAGATAATTGGGGTAGTAAATATGGTATATATGCCACTCACATATCAAGGCCAGTTAAAATTTCTTGATAAACAATATTTGGGGTTTTCCTGGTGACATTTTCCTCTGGTAGTAGATCTTTGATGTGATTTCCTGATGTACAGTGGGAGAGAGCAACATAAAGTCACCCATGAGAGAAAACTAATGTTCTGAGGTCCAAGCCAACATTTTGCACTGATTATCTTGGTGATTTATTAATGGTCATTGCAAATGCCAACTGGACAGGAAATTACCTTTGGCAGAGAGGAATTGGTAAAATTTCAGCTGATGGCTCCAAAGTGATTCTTGGAATAAGAACTGTTGTGCCAGCATATTTCTGGTCACCAGTAATAATTTGGCACTTAAGGACATGTGAATGGATCTCTGTTACAACCATGCATGTTCCATTGCAGAGTCCTCAAGTTGGATCCAAATTCCGAAGAAGCATTACAGGACAACCTGGCTTTAAAGCAAGCCTTGTCAGTGTTACAGTTTCTCCCTTTGGACTATACTTTTCTCTTTATCTTTCTATCTTTACTTATCATTGTATCTTGCATAGTCTGATCTTCGGACTATCTCTTCTTCCTATATCCCCTTACTCTTCATTTCATTCCCACTAACTCTATTATTACATCCATCTTTCACATCGTTACTCAGTGCCATATTTCATCAGGAAAAACACCTTTGGCTCTAAGGCTTCCAAAGTCAGCCTAGAGTGCCCTAGGGAGTCACAGGCTCCCAAAGCTGCAAGTTACCCTGAGTTTTCCCAGGCACCTAAAAGTTAAAGTTAATTTCAAATCAATCCTGGGAGTATCACAGGTTTCTCCCAGGGTATGACAGGGCACTCTCAAAGTACCGCAAAGCAGCCCAGGGCAGCTCCAGAGCAGAGCAGAGTTTACTGGTACAGTCTTTGATGCTTTCTGTACTTTACACTGGGCCACATGTCCATGCAGACTAGGCTCAGACTCGCTTACATTTTGTGATCAATATCATAAGAAGTTTATTGCACACATAAAAATTCAATAAAGAACATTTATTAAAACTAAATAATAGGGCTCGCGCACTGGCGCACAAGCCTTGTACAAAGGTAATTACAGAACATATGAGGGCTCGTGCCCACTGCACGAGCCCTCCCCGAACTCTCCCTTACCCTACCCTACCCCACTCCTTCGTTTGGCTGGCGTTGGTGTTTGCTAATGCTGGGTGAGGGCGGGGGCATTGTTGACTACACCACCCAGCAGCCCCCAACACTAGCCTTTCGCTAGCTGCTGGGGAGTGGGTGGTGACAGGATGGGTGCAGTGTGCACGCGTGGTGCGTGGCCTCGTTTATTGATTGCCTGGCAGGGCAGTGGAACATGGTGGGCTTGGGGTGCTGGGGCGCTGTGTTTGGAGTAGGTGGCAGGGTGGGGGGCTTTGACATACCTGGTGGGCCTTGCCATCGGTAGGGCCCCCCTCTTTGTCATGGGTGGTGGCTTGTCATGGCTT
>MU150305.1:142126-169541 GCA_015584075.1 Collybia nuda
CAGATGGAGTAACACATAAAGCTATTTTCTGTTTTGCTCTTACCACAGCAGCAATGGTATTACAGACAAATGTCTTTCCACCTCTACCTGTGTATAAACAATAATTTGCCCTGGTTGTGGTCAACTGAGTTTAAAGCAGCATCAAAAACAGCAGCTCATTGTTGGTTGAACTTTTGCTTATTTGTGTCAACTAAGGTTTTTAACTCTTCAATGTTATAGCCTAACTGTTCAGCCAAGAGGTGATTTGCAGGAATGTCTGCCCAAGTTTCACTTGGGATCACATGATTTTGAGTCCATGTGCATGTTTTTTGGCGGATCACATGATTCATTAAAGATTTTCGGCTGTCTAAATATTGGAGAATTTTTTTTTATTACAAATAGCTGACAAATATTAGTCACACTGACCACTGCTGACAAAGATTTTTGGCAATTCCCACCTTTGCCCTCCCATTTATTATAGATAGTTATGACTTACATAATACCAATTGTGACGTTTACTAAGTAATTGAGATGTTCTTATTCTCTATCTTTCAAACTCAGGCATGCCGTGCTTGCAACGGCCCACATAAGACGGTAACAAGATGGTAAAATGTAATGTAAAAATGCTACTCAAAAAGGGTTACTTTTTGCAAGTTGGAACTGACCAGAAGGTAAATTATCATATTTTCATTCTTATACTGATAGCCTATCTTCAAGAGACGAACCAGGAACCTTGGGCACCCATTAATTGCCAACATCTGTTGGCAGTTCTACTACAATGGAAAGAGTAACTAACTGCCTGAGTGTTCTCTTCCCTGAAGAATTCAAAGACCAGCTTCCCGAGCTGTGTCTTGCCCTGGTCTCAACTTGCATGTGTATGCATTAATTAATTGATTTGATATTTTCATGAACTCTTTCTTTATCTACAGATCCAGAATTGCATTCGTGAATATCAAATAGGGTTCCTCGTTGGGTGTAACTTCAACATCAACAGCTTGACATATGGCCAAGTCTAGCTTGGCATGATAAAATTAAGGATTATAGCCAATGCTATGCATGGCCAGCCCGAGTTCTATGACAGTAATTATGATAATAAGGTGCAAATACAACCAAATTCTTTCTTGAAGATTATAAAGGTGTGTACCAAAGGCTATATTTACCTTTGGAGCATCAGGTGAGGAACCAGGACATAGAGGCAGAAGTGCCAAAGGAAAAACCTCATGTTGCATTTTGTGGGGGCACAAAGTTGTAGTGAGCAGTGATGGGGCAATGGGAAGCCGAGTACCGAACAAGCATGTGATTTGCACGTGACCCGGAGACAAATTCAACCATGGTTTCGACTTTTTAGTACAAAATAACATGTAGATTATAATGATTATACTGAGCATTAATACATAAGGGTGAATCCAGTTAGTATGAAAGGTAAAAGTCGACAGGTGAAAATGAAAATCAACAGGATCTTTGAAACAAAAAAGTCACGTGAACGGTTACTGATTTTTGGATTTTTGGCCCACCAGCAAAAAGGAAGGACCTCATTCTATAAATAGTAGAACTCGGAACTTATTAAGCATTGATAAACTCAGCTGTTTCTACTGTTTGACTGGAATTCTAATATACACTATTACATAGTGGATACCCTACCTATATGGGAATACTCAACACAAACAATTCTATATAGCTGTTTAATAGAGGCCCCAACACTATGTAGGGCTGTACAGTGCTGGGGAGAACAATATCTTTTTTATGACACTATGGTTAGCTATGGGTCTATAGAGCACTCTACAGCTGATGACAGATAACCCTGACTTTGCTGATGTATCTCGGCAAATATTCCAGCTTAACGACCAATACCTCAAGGATGCTTCTCTTTGTCACTAGACAGGCTTCGCGGGGGTTCCCTTTCATTGTATTCACACAGGTGAAAGCTGTAATTGATAATACACCGCTCTGTGGCTCATGAACAGCCATGGGGATCACGGGATACCGCAGCTTTGGATACTGTGACAAGTGTGGTAGGCCATGAGCGTCTATTTGTCACACCTGTCAGATCGTTCTGATACTTCCTTGGCCTCAAAAGCACCGCTACCTGGTCTAGAATAGGGATGCCCACGACGTCCTGAGCACCTCGCTCTACGATATGGCTACCTACGTCGACACTAATGTTGAGTGGGAACAGCCCTTGACCATCAGCATAGCAGGTGAATCGAAGAGCAGTGCTCATTCCCACGGCGACGCAGATACCGTGCAACGTTCACAGGCTGTCCCTAACGTTTCCCCGTCTATGACAGTCAATGCAAGACTATCTCCTCAAGCACTTCCACACTTGTCTATCCCCTTACTATCTCCGCCAGGCAATACCTGTTTTCACGCACGCACTCCAGAGACTCCAGAGACTCCAGTGTCGCTCGCCTCACCGACCGGAGTCGTTGACCTTACACGCTGCATTACTACAAATGATGAATCTCCAATAACGACTGGGGGGTTCTCTGATATATATAAAGGAGATTGGATAAGGGAGTGTACCGTGGAAGGGGGTAGGGTGGTACAGAGGGAAACGGTCAAAGTATCTCTGAACTTTATACCTATAGTACATTTCTAACCTGGATCTAGGTCGCAATAAAACTTCTCAGAATATTGGCCATTAAAGATCAGGACGGCGGAAAAGCTCGACGAGTACGCACGATCTATAATTCTTTATAATTACTGCTGGATCTAATTCTGTGGGTGTCTAAACAGAGATTGAATCGCGAAGTCTATGTTTGGAACAGATTGGAACATGCCAATATCGTCAAGCTATTCGGAACATCGTACCATATGGGTGGAAGGCCATCGATGGTGATGCAGTGGTATGATAAAGGTTGCGCCGCGGAGTATCTTAAGGGTCCAGGGTTGGGGGTGAACCGTATGTCACTGGTTAATTATTTAGTTCCTCCCCAAGTATGCGTTATGCTGACAAACTCTGTAGATTTACGATGTCACCCAAGGATTGAATTACCTTCATACATTATCTCCCCCGATTGTACATGGAGACCTGAAAGGCGTAAGCTTCTCAAATATGACTTATAAGCACTACAGTAATTCACAATTTCCTCAGAATAATGTTCTTATAACAAACGAGGGGCACGCCGTTTTAAGCGACTTTGGGCTGTCTAAAGTGATAGAAGACCTGGTGGGCCCAACAGGATACACGCCTTCGAGCCCAGAGGTAGGCCCCCTTAGGTGGCAGGCTCCTGAGTTTGTTGAGGATGAGAAATGTAAATTGGGCCTCGAAACAGATGTATGGAGCTTCGGGTGTACTGCATATGAAGTGAGAGAATCTTCATATATTTCCTGATCCCAATGGTTTAAATACTTCTTTCTAGCTACTCACAAATTATACGCCCTACTACTATCGAACCAAAGATGCGTTAATAATGAGAGACATGCGTGAAGGAATTAAACCTCCTGGCCCAGATGGCATGTCCCCGTTTACACAAGATGAAAGGGTTATAACCCTGTTGTACGACGCCTGCTGGTCTTTTTCTCCATCTTCTCGGCTTCAGATGTCTACTATCGTGCTACAGGTCGGGGAAATATGTGCCAATCCCAAGGCTATCGCATGATCACTCCTATAACAGAGGTGCTTTGATAGCAGCTTTTCTGTGCCCATTATTCTACTTTTACAGTCTAATTTTTTTGGATATCCCACGCCCTTAATCACACACCATATTCCTCACCGATCCTCTTTGTCATTTCGTGATTTTCTAAGGACCCCCTTCGTCTACTTTAATTTCGTTACATAATTCACCCTTTTGAACCTCCCAGAGAAACATCTCCTACACACTACTAGTACAACCATCTTTTTACATCTTCCCAGCCTTCTACTAACTGTCCCTTTTTGATCTACCTTTCATCGCATCAGCCCCGAGTTTAAAAATATCATGTTTGGCTGTTAAGATCGTGTAACTTAAACAATCTCCAGAGAGATCTAATCTACAAATCCGGCATACGTAAACTGGTTTTGACTGCAGAGTCAGATATAGGCATTTTCAGCTTTTAACGTGCAAACCATCAGTATGCAGCGCTACAGGTTAACCTATATACGATCCGGGCTACCACGGCGTAAAAATATATGTGGGCCATAGTTAGCATCAGATGGTCATCGCTTAGTGCTGTGGATCTTGGGAGCCCGCGCGATCCTGGACAGTGTTGGGCAGCACTTAAAGTTATGATCACAAAAGTGCCACTTAGTTTTGATAATCCTGACAATTTGGCAGTAATTTCACTACTCCGATGGCTCCTCAAATGACTGCAGGAGACGTTAGGCACTTGATCGAACAAATCGTCCGCGCGGAATATATATGGCAAGATATTCGGGATTTATAATAGGCGTTTCAGAGACCTGGGATCAGAACAGTAGTAGTATTTGTGGAGCTTCGCGTACGAAAATATCCATGTGTGTAATTCACATGGTCTGAAGGCCGGCATAAACTTAATTTTTCAAAGAACCTCCCAAGTGAAATACATCGACATCAAGATCGGTCGGGTGTAGCAAGAGAAAATTTGGACATATTCCTGGTTTCAGTTCCTTTTGAGATAATCTTGCTCTGAAAGAATGTGCTTCGATTTGCCTACGCTAATCATAGTCAATCTATTACCATCTCGGCATGGAAAATCAGTATTTATCCCAAATGAATATTGAAGTAACATACCAAGGAGTGACGATACCTCTCTCGGAACCTGAGATAAAAACAAAAGCATTGTCTGATGGAGAAAAAAGGCAAATGTCAGCTGATTCTTCCCAGGTTATAGAGCCTGTCTTGGAGCGCGATCTTTTATTGGATATGTTGCTATAACTCTGATTATTCAACGGGAACGACAGAAGTCTGCCAGTATTAGCCAAGGTTGTTCTTACCGGTGTCGACAGTAAATTTTCCAGTTAGACTGAATACATCAGATACGTTGTTTTTGATGTTATGAAGGCTGAGATCCCAGAAGCCGGAGCACGTGTTTTGAGTCCAGACGGATATTTCCGAAATGCACCCTTGTATGCGAAACGCGTTCCACACGTACTCAAGGGTCGCAGTCAGAGCCTGTCATGACTTGAGGCACAAATACGACAAGCACGAGCGATATGAAACCTGGAAAGTGTCAGAGCAGATATCATTTCGGTACCGATTTCAATTTCGCACAGCCTACTCTTCGATTCTGGGCGAGGTGACGATCATATTCATCAGCCATTGTAACTGTGACACTTGGTGCAGCTTTTCCATGTCATTATCGGAGCCGAGCACAGATAATACCTCACATGCGGAACAGCCATATAAAATATTGCCCTCCCGCTGTCATTTGTGGGAGACTATCGGAGTAAGTGTGTCGCATTTACATATTTCCGTCGCTTTCCGCACATCGACCCTCACCTTCGAAGTTACCACTCCGTTTCGTGGGCCTCTGTTGGTCATATCCTTGGGTATGACGAATGACTACGGGCCGTCATACCGGGGAATTTTTTATTTCAGAGGGTCTTCGCCCCCTTTCTCACAAAAGATAACCCTGAAAATCACAGGCATACCGGGTTGGCCCTGTTCCGAGCCTATTATAGTATTATTGAATCATCGAGAGGAACGATTGCTAGTCTCTAGAGGAACTCAGGCTGTGAACCCTGACCAGAGCCCTACAAGCTGATGTTCTAGTGAATAAGTGACTAAAATATCCTCCAAGGATCCCTCACAGCCAAAACTACCCTACCTCAATCCCAAGTTAGGATCACAAATGTAAATAATACTGATCGCTACACCTTCGCGGGAAGTTGCTCCGTCAATATCTCATCAAAACATCCGACGGCGACAGTGTCGTTTATGTACTCGGCTATCCCGATCGATGAATTGGTCTTTTTGGTTCGGGGAATGCCTAACTAGACGTAATCCAGACCTCATTTTCCGTGGAGTCCGAGCCCCAGCAACATACAGATTTGAGGGTCCATGTGGGGGAGCGTTGAGATCAGGTCCCATCATTGAATATTCTCAGGGTCGACTGAGGATAGCGGGATTAAACTGGCAACGTTGAACGGGGCTTAGTGCCGAAGCTGGATGTAAGCAGAACAAGAGGTGTACCAGATATAATGTGCAGCTCTTTTGGTCGAATACAATTCCTCGATTTATTTAAATATAATTATGATCCATGCGGGGAAGTGCGGTTACTGAACTTAGAGAACAATGGGCTCATCGATAACAAACGTGGCAATTCGGGATCCGGCGCGTGAATCTGGCGGGGCCAATGGCTGGAATTGAACCTACTAACACGTGTGGGTATATAGCCTTACAGCTTTCCAGGCAACATATTTTTTCCCCCGAAACATAACCTTCTCATCACACCCCATATAGACCACCGACAGGATGTCGAGGATATTTTCTCCATCTGATATGCCAGACTCACGCGGAGGTTCTGAATCTCCTGCAGAATTGTCTTCTGCATCATCGTCCGATTCAGAAAGCCGCGAACCCGAGAACAAGAACCCGAGCACAACAAAGGGTAAAGCAAAACGGAGAAAATATGTCAGAGACCCCATACAGCGGAAGAAAATCCTCGAGGAAGACATATGGGCGACAAATGTCACAGTAACGAGTGTCGATTGTAAAGGTTGCGGAAAAACTTTGGCCCTCGACGGGAGAAGACAATATTATCTTGGACTATGGGAGAAACATCGAGTCAAATGCCCAGGTATTCGACGCCTGAGAGGTGAAGAGCCACTGCCACGGGTAACTACTAATAACCATCTGCGTTAAATAAGTTCTTACCCGACCGTCTTGCCTTCGTAGAAACCCCGCAAAACTGCTTCCAAACGCGACGTTGATGGAGGCTCCTCGAATGATCTCGACATGCAAGAACGGAAGGAGGCTGGCATCCCTGAGCTCAATGTACCTGGAAACAATCTGGCGCCCACAACTTCGACTATCCAAAGCCACAGCACCCAATATCGAGCGAGCTCAGCGGATCATCTGGACGAGCCAAACCGCAACGTTGGACACCCTCACCATCTGCTGGCCTCGCGATCGATGGATTCCCTCCCTGTCGGTGACCCTGAGCAGCCCGGAAATGAATGGTACTGGCGAGAGGCCCCCTTTGCACCCCGTGAGCGAGGCCAGTTCGATTGTGAGATCAAATACTGATTTAACGCCTAGCCGTCTCCAACGACTCATCTCGGGGACGAGCGGTGTACCGCTATTCGACGCGATGGGAGCTAGCCAATGGTTTTAGGGAATATCGAGCCGGCTCCGCTCGCACATCAAATGAGCAAGCAGAAGGGTCCGGTATGAACGATTAGGTTTTGGAATGATTAGTGTATTAAGAGCACATTTTGATATTGGTATCAGCATTTGGTAGGATTGGTTTTGAACGAGGCTTGTTGGGCTTGAGTAGGATAGGAGGTTATATGTTGTATAATGAAATTGTTTCTGTTGATGAAAATGCCGCACAATCTAAATGGATGTGTAGAACAAAATATTAGTGAAATAGACGGAAATAACGTCCCCTTCATCACGCTATAGTGGACTCATATGACCCTGCGTCCCACAGATTTATTATTGACATCTAAAGACTACATCGCGTCCGGCGTGGAGCGAAATGGAGCTTGCAGGAAGACCACCCTGACTATAGTTTAACCATATCATCACCTAATTCCAATAATCACGTTCACGAAACGAGGTAGGAACATTTTTACACGCCTCATGCCCAGCAACACATGCATATAACACCGGCACGCAAGGAGGCTTGGAGTTCGAATAAGCGATGGAGTATTGCGCCGGGCCTATTATTAGGTCAAAATGTCAACTTCATCGCCAGCTATCCCCCTTACGTTCCCGGCGTTATCCTTATAAAGTCAAGGTACCATCGACCAGGGGCACCCTGTCTCAGTCGAAGTGGAGTTAGCTCCTGCGTAACGTAGGTTCTATTTCATTTTCTTTAACTTCCAGATGGTTTAACATGTACTCCTAAAGGGCACTCTCTGCAGCAGTTTTGGTCTGAAACAGATGTGAGAAGATCATAATTCTAAGAGGTCAGTAGAGAAACATTTCGTGTGTGAAGCTTCAGCTGACATCGCACTGGCTGCCGTACAGAATTTTCCCATGTGGCAAGTATGAGTCAAATTTAAAAGGTAAAAAACGGTAGGGAAAAAGTAGGTTAGAGTGAGTATATTTTCCAGAACTAGATCTCGATAATTTCTGACAAACAGCGCCGGTTTCGGATGGCCCTCCTGCGATCATATATATGGGACCTGGAGTTAAGGTGGGCAAGTCCCGTCAAGGCCCAACCACTGATTTTCCAAATACATAAATATTAAAATAGGAGGATATTAGATCAAGTGGATAATTCGCAAAGTACTCAAGCGTTCAAGAGTTTCGATACTCGAAGAAGGTACAGATACATCATCAACATGGCGACGGGTAGGCGGGATATGTTCTAAACAAGAAAAATCGTACATCGCATGTAGGGAATGCAGAATATTTATCGGCTGCCTATATCTGCATATCGTAATGGTTTCTGTGATGCTTTCCTTGCTTACCTTCTAAAAATAGAGTACCTCATGTACTCCACTGATGGAGATGCAAGCGAGAAACCCACACACGGAGCTAACACCCTCTCGCTTGTAAATGCGATAAGAATACATCCTGGACAGCAATATTATCCCTAGATATCGTATCCGAAATAACATATTTAGTAAAGGAATTGATTTAGGAAGAAGGCATATTCTCAGAAATACCTGTGCTGACGCAGCTGTGACTCCTTACCAGGACTATGTATTGGTCTCGATAAGCTATATAAGCTTATCTACTGGTGCTGGGATCGCCTCTCCGAAGGCGTTTGTGATGGGTGTTCACAGTCGATGTAAGTACTATAAATAATTGTTCGATAGTATCCGTAGACCTGTAATATGATCTGTGACATACATCTCTATTTTTAGCACTCGAGGCTAAACACAATGAGCCATAAATATTGCAGTGTATATGAAATTATATTACTTTAAACTAGGTTAAAATGTGTGTCCTGAATAAAGGATTATATAGATTTTTTTATATTTCTAGAATGTCTGTAGCACTATCATCATACAAATAAACGTTTCAAAATGATTAAAAGAGGGGCTGTCTGGTATAGATCATTTCGGGTAAATTCTCCTGCATGCGGCGGAATATCTCAGGGCCCAGAAAATGATCTGTTATCAGCTCAAGGTCGTATGTGGGTACGCTCCCTGTGAACTTATATAACGTATTTTTATATGCATGCATTTGGGCAACAGGCGAGTTTCAAGTTACGTTAGGAGACACATCTTTCTCGCGTGGAGTTTCTGAACTAGTGAACACGGGGGGACGAGGAGATTTGGAAGGATGTCCCACTCATGCACATTTTAGTATGTGGGGTTATCCATACTGAAATAAATCCTGATTCTCGTGCACATATTCCCTTTGTTCTACTCTAGTACTAATGAATGTCCCTCCCTTCTAAGCCTAGAAGCCTCGATCAGCCTCTCCTATCCCGCTGTTGTGTCTTTACTCATTCCGGTACAATGAGCGACTTCTCTCGTGCGTGTTCACCCCCCTCTCGAACGGTTATTATCCGCGACTCAACGTCGACGGGTGCCTTCTGCACTTGGGTCTCCGTCTTTCTATTAGATCAACCAGTATTTCGGCTGGAGTGTAAAAAAAAAGGTACAGGACATTGGAGAAGGGAAGTGGTACTGGGAGCTGGTCTGTACTACTAGTGCGCGGATTCTTTTGTGTAGGTGTGCTTATCCATGGGTTCTTCGTCTCGATATTAGGTCTCCCCCCCCCCCACTCTCCCGGAATCCCTTTCCTGGAACCACCACCACTTGGGACTCGCCTTTCTCTAGGACTACACGCTCTGTACACTCAATAATTATATAACCGCTCCCATAGCCCTGGCCATACACCAATACCTCTCATTCTAGTGAACTCGCGAGGTATTTCGGATTTCGGGTCAACATCAGAAAAGGTCCTGGGGTTTTATAAGTCCGGCGCACCAGTAACTGTGGGAAAAATCGTGGTAAGAGAGGGCGGATAAGTACGGGGATTCCATGTATATCCCCAGACTGCGTGAGGGGAGTTGTTGACCGGGACCCGGGTGTTGGTTGATGTTGTGATTGTTAATTCCGCGAGCCGAGTCCTGGCCAATTTCAACGCCATCAGTCAGTAACAATCATACATGTCTATACCCCCATGACCCCTGTGGGCCCCTCAATCTGAGTTTCTATGCGGGCTTGGTCTGGGGATATTGCTGGCCGTGATCAAGATGAGTTCGTCGCTAGCTCTGTACGCCTCGTCACCGTTATCAAATGCATAGGTGGGAAACAAATCATCAAATACTCATGTTATTGGGTAGTACCATTTCTTGTGCCGGAATGTTGTATCTTCCCGTCAATGATGGTGATGGAGGTGTAAGAGCAGCTAATTAGCTGGATGTTAAGCTGGCAGCCGGTTTTAGGTAATGCGTCCACGTGGCACCGGTCCGGGCGTTTAACTTTAGGAGTTTATGTTTCCTGGTACTACTAGACTCGTCCTGGGTCCACGTCATTGGTCCAATTTTCTCCAGGGCCCAGGGCGTTGAGGAATGTCGTTGAGATTTGAACCCCTTAGGTTAATCGAAGCTAAAAATTGGGCCTAATTACTGACTTGCGCTATGCTGTATTGTAGCTACCATAAACCGCACCTCTTAGACGTAATCCCCAAGCTCCCTCCAAACAATAATATCATCGGATAAGGTAAGTGAGGCGGATCATAAATCGATTGTGTGACGTTATGGTAACTCGATTGAGGAGGAGGTTCGTGTAGTGGATACGTCTAAACCCATATTAATAAATAGCTTCTCCAAAAAAAACGCAGCCTCCAGGCCACATTTCCAACTAAAAGCCTTTACCGCGAGTCATCTCTTCATCCATTCCGAAAATTTGTAGCCCATGTTCAAAGAGCAAAAAAGTCCTGGTACTGGAAATAGTATTGTTTCAACGTAAACCAGGCGTTACAATCAGTGGTATATGTAATACAATGAATAATTTAGCTCCACAAATTTGAAAAATGAAAATCGGCTTAATAAAGGTTTCCAGTACACCTCCACTTATTAATCAACAGGGCTCTGGGCCGAGCGAGAGTAATAATCCGGTGGTGCATGTACTTCCGGGTCGTCCCGCCGTATTATCTCGAACTCCTCCATCCTTCTGGTCAATTCCTCTATCTGACCTCGCAACCTGTTGACCTCACTGTCTAGGCCATTACCCGACTCCCTTCTACTATATTCGTGCCGTTCCAGATCCAACTGCAGAACTTCACGTTATTTGTTCTGCAGAATATCAATATCAGCGACGGAAATATACATCCTTTAAACTCCAAGCTTACCTCGTTTTCCCTCCGGCGGGGGATAATCCCCACTATGTGCCATTGGGTGTACAATCAAATGCTGTTCTTTTGGGCGAACGCGGTGGATAAAATGGAGGAATATGCGCTTGGGGACAACATAAGCCTGTTTTTCCTCTGATGTAGTTTATTAATCATAAATTACGGTAGGATATAGATAAATCGAAGTCATACCATCACCATTATGAACCGTGAAACCATTTTTGAGGCCGCCATGCTTTCTCCGATTCCGGCAGTATAAAACAAGGCTGATACAGAGAAGAATGGAAAATATAAAGCCACCAACTGACCCTCCTATGATGACTCTTAGTGAAGATGCTTCATATTTTGAGTTGAGATCCGCGGTGGGGTCAGGGGTATGTACTGTTCCTGTGCTCATTGTTTTGGTGCTGCTTTGTATACTTTCAACACTAGGTAGACTGTCCACGGTCCGGGCCAGGGCCAGTCGTTGGGTGGACCGGCCCTCGGGTCAGACCCGGGTCGGACCAGGCCGGCCCCAAGTTTTTGTATGGGGGGGAAGTGGTAATTTATGGAGTATCATACGGCAAATTTTGACTTGCTTGCACTAGAAAATACTATGATTTTTTGAGAAATATTATTAATACTTATTAGTATTAGGTAATATTATATGCCGAAGGGTTTTTTTTTTCCCAATGGCAAAAGTGGGACTGATTGATCAATAAAAATGACTTACCATCCAGCCACATATCAATTACTGTTCAAAATGTCACCTTTACAAGGGAATAATAAACCTAATCCTTATTTAATCATTTGGGGTAGTCATCAATAATATACACATCTCAAATTTGAAATTGTACTTTTTTGAGGATTGGCCCTGGTCGACCCCGGGCTGAACCTGGCCCTCTCCAAAAGGGCCAGGGCCGGACAGGGCCGGCCAACAGGTGGCCCGGACCGGACCGTGGACAGTCTAACAGTAGGTGATGTTTAGGCCACAACACTATTTCAAAAGATGGCACCTTGATGAACATCTATTTCTATCCAAGGCCAGGGTGCATTATAGTCATAATATCATCTTCACACTTCTTCTACCAGGGCCTGAGATATAGTATAGATTTGAGAGTCCAAGTTAAAATCCGCAGTATGAGATCTTCAATACTGGAAAAGAGAGTTGGAAAAGTTGCTAAATCCAAAATAACAAACAATTCCTTCCTTGTTAGGCGGGATGATGGAGGGGAAATGACAACTATTCACGGTATCGCATTGTAGGGCCCTGGTGCGCAAGTTCTTTCCTATAACTACCTTAATAGAATCTTACTTAATAAGCAGATATTAGATGTATGTTGCATGACAATAGTGTTTTCTGTATCAAAAGATGATATGAATAGTGGATAAGAGGTCCAAAAACGAGGATATCTTGCAGTGTTGTTGCAGAAAGGACCACACTTCATGCTTCGCGATTCCTGCCAGGTGGCCATTCTGGGTATTATGTATAGGTGTAAATTCTATGGTTGTGCAATACAAGCAAAGTTTGCATGGGAGAATTGAGATTCGAGTGTAAACAGGGAGTGTGTGTTAAGATCAATCATATACTATGTATGGGCACTTGATCCCATATAACACCACAAACATATGATATCAGACCAAAATAAAATCAATTTATCTTGAACTTCCCACAGAAGATCCTATACTATTTAATATCGCCCAAAATTTGTGAGAAGATGTATGAGCATGAGGCTCCAGTACTTGGATTCAAAGGAACACGTTTACACACAATAAATATATTGATATGACCTGTTTTTCCATAATATCCCTAGAATATGAATTTATAAATCAGATAACAGATAGGATCATGTATTTTGAGCCTATACGAAGATTAGAAACAAATCGGGTGGGGGCCTATGCCTTTCAGATGATGGTTTACCAGTGTATGCAGGATAATGATGCTCACCGTGATTTGTTCCCTTGCCAAAATCCATTATGATGAGGAATAGTGAGCACATTCCCTCTCTGCACAGCAATTTCCACCATTCCCCATTTTACTAAGTGTATGTTCCCTATATGCTGACATATGAATTCTGTATTTGTGTTCTCAAGACCTTTCCTAGAGGGTGGTTTGTGTATACACCAACTCTCAGATGATTAAATTAATGGTCATGTCTGAACCACAGTCAATAGATCGCAGCTTGTAACAAGTAATACCTCCACCCCGCACATCCATCTAAAAGCCTCTTTTGTACGTCGCCTTCCCAACCATCAAAGCAATCCAAAGTACACATCAAATGAGTAAGTAAATTCCTGTGATTCAGATAACATGGTCTCAATGGGAGCCTGGCAATGCAAATATTAACATTTGTGTTCTTGTACGTTACAAGAACAAGTTGTACCTGGAATACAAAGTCTTTTTATAATTTGACATAGTTGAACAAAAACAACCAGGCTTTTGGGTCCACCTTCATTTAGTGATCAAGAGTACTCGGTAGGCCGGAGTAACAATCTGATTATGCCTAGTCATCCTACTATATTATCTCAAACTCCTTTTCCGAATTCGAAGTTTTGGTTCTTGTTAGTATAGACTCCAACAGCTCTTGACTTGGTAAATGATAGATTAGCTTTATCTGATGTATAATGGGTCTGGTATTTGGTAGGAAACAGGTGTGGCAGTAGGGATGGCTTAAAAATATGGATATATGGAACCGTCAACAAAGAAACTGAATTTGGACCTGCTGTGCATGCAACGGCCTACTCAAACCAATATCCATCTATTCAACAATAGCACCAGACGCTTGTGAAAATCCCCTCACAAATTAGGGACCATTTTCCATCCCTAAACAGTTCCCAATCCTCTATGAGCCCGGACGGAATTCCTTGTTGTAACTTGAGAATGAACAAAACGCAAGTTCATGGAATTGGCCGTAAGTCTGCTACCACCATCAGCTCCATACTTTCGAAGATTAAGCGACAATCACCCCATCATTATGGTGGTAATTCTAGAGAAACATAGAAGGTTAGTTGATAATAAGATAATAGCTAGTCTAGTCATTCACAAGCATGGACATATTGCATTTCTGACAAGACCTACGTATAGATTGTCGGAAATCCTACAACATTAGACTTTCCAAGATTAAATCAATCTTGTTACAGTTAAATTTATAAATCTTTCACCTTTGAATTGTTGTGGACGACAAATCCGATGATGGTCCACCCAACATTGGATCCAAAAATTACAAAAAAGTACAGTAATCCATCCCAAATGATAAGATTCATCAGTGGCATTTTAGACATATAAGGCTTTGATCTTTGATACAAGCCAAATGTTTAGAATCCTGCAATCGCAATATCAAATATTACTGGACAAAGAAAAAGTATTAGCCCATCATGCGTATTGAATGTTCCGAGTTCGAAGTATGAGAAGGAGGCCTTTCCTGATCGCTACTGAGCCTTTTTTGATCTCTTCGAGCCAATATTGCGGCTAGCCCCGAATTTTGATGGATCCCCATTTGGCATGTTGGGCTTATTTGTGAATGGGTCTCGGCACTTTCACTTTACGTAATTTATTATTCCCGTTTGTTTGCTTACAAAACTGTGTTATTGATTATAGTTATTTCTGACTTAACCTATAATACCGATTGTGACATTTACTTAGTAATTGAGCTGTTCTTTTTCCCTATCTTTCGAACTCGGGCATGCCGTGCTTGCAACGGCCCACACAAGACGGTGTACCTCTATTTACAATTAGTTAGGTTGAACGTCAAGTTGTACAAATAGGAAGACCTCATTCGAATCAGATCCAAAGAATGAGATGGATGTGCTGATAATTAACATCTGTTAGTATCTGGAGGCACATTTTCAGTGAGAAGTCTTGGACTAACGGTCGACAAGGTAGGAATATCAAACAGAATCTATAACAGTGATCAGTGGTTCAAGTATCGAATGTAATAATTCATTGGGACATACAAAATTACCCAGAGAGGAAACCGTTTGAGGGGATGAGTCATCGCGGCCGCCTTGATTGGGGATTTTCGAAAATCATTGGTATTGCATGATGTATATAATATAGGGCGGTGATTGTTCATATTTATTGTTATATATATATTATTAGAAGTTTGTCTTAATATTTTTATAGGGGCTATAGGCGTGGTATGATTTGGGGCTGTGACTGCGACCCACATTTTTAAAAGCTAGAGTAAGTGTCAGAAGTTTCCTGATCCGAAAGAACACTTGATTTTTTCGTAGTTAGGCTAAACTGATACATATTTCAAACAGGTGATTAGGGAGCATATTGATTATTTTCAATATCGTCCTAGAGACCTTGTGTAACGATTCCTTACAACAACCTTGATAGTACCTTATTAAAGAACAAATATTGATGAATGTTGCGCAACAATAGGGTTGGCTATATCAACCTTTAATATATCAGATTGTGTAGGTAGAGTCTATATATAGCCCATGGCTATCCACACAATAGATCTGTTGAGAATTTGAAAAAAAAAAAAAGATCTGCGAGTAAATGAAGCGTATTGGTAAATAAAACCCACCTTCCTCCTACCCCTACCCTATTGCCACATTGTCGTCATCAAGTTCAAAAGCCCGCAACACACTCCGTATCACCGCCATCAGCCTAGCCAACTTCCAATCGACACAATATCAGGCGTGCGGGCTTTCCGTATTCTGCGAAGGAATTTTGGCCTTTGAGCGAATGATGTGTATTCATAATATGACACGGGATACTGATTAGCAGATGACTCACACACAAGTGGAAGGTACGCTTACATATCTCACACGGATTACCTCGAATTGACGTGTCCTTACCTTCTGTGTAGGCTGACTCATTGTTCTTATTATATTCCCCATCTATGTCGTTCTTCTCGCTCTCGTGGTGCTTGACTCTTATCACTTGTTGCCTTCTCTCTCCCTTATATCTCGTTCCACACCTCTCCCACTAATCCCATGGCCTCCCCTCGTTCTCCCTTCCCTCCCTGGAAATTAGCCAAAAAAAATTCCATGTCCTTCACAACTTAGAAACCCATGAGGTAATCTGAGAAAAAGATAGTTATAAATAGGGCGTCTCTCGTAAACCCCTTGTACCCGGATGTGACCTCTGGGCGGGGTTGCGGGGTGTGTGTGAAAATGTTAGTGTATATGTGAGATGGATCATGGACGTGATATGGGATCCATGTGTAACAGTGAGCAAAGGCCAAACCTAAACCTGGTAACTCTAATCATACGAGCCCCAGGTTGTGTGACCATCTAACTCTACACTCCCAACAAAGGCCGAGTATGAACTCATCGTTTGAGCCTGAACTCGAGGGTCCTTAGAGTGTTGAGCTCAGGTAAAGGTAATTTTATTCAGACTCTTGGGTTGACGATGGGTTGGACGCGTGAGGTGTCCGCTTTCTGGGAAGGCAGAGTAGTGTTGATCCTCCATAACTGGGGCAGGTAAAAAGGTTACGCTAAATAATTGTTGTTAGTCTAGTATATTTAAGAGTCAGACGACAACGCAACCATAAAGGAAGAGGTAGAGTGTATCACATACGGATTAGAACTGTCTTGGGTAGCTCAACACTGCTAATGTATCGAACGAACAATATTGTCGTGAGGGGGTAGTAATAAAAGCGATGAGGACAAGGCACACGCTTCGAGCCCTTGGGGTGCTGATCGGGGTGTAATTAGTTTTGTATGGTGTGTACCACTTTTGCGGCGCCCGCGTGTCATCCTGAAGCTAGGCTAACCTAAGTCCTCTCCGAATTGCCACCGCCCAATATACTCATGTCCTCTTCTGCCCATCCACATTTGAGTGTCTTAGCCAACGTATCTCGCCACGAAGGTTCAACTACCGTCACATCAACATCCAAACCCCTAACATTAACGATCCTCCCCTCTTTTACCTACCGAATGGTGGAGACATGAGAAATGATTAGGACGTCACCTCTCTATAGAGCCACTACATCCACCATCACTGCTTTCGTTACGATTCTCGCCAGGGCTCGATATATCCTCACAATCTTCCTACACTACAACTCCCGAGGACCTTCCCTTAATTATATACTCTACTCCTGACGTCATTTTTCTACTCCTCGAACTGCCAACTATCTATAATTGACAGCGGGTCCATATTAGAGTGCATTGGTTAAGGGAGCTCAGGCTGATATAAGTGCGCCTATGGCTGTATGTGGGGATGTGGCGAAAATGGAAGGGGTGGGTCGAGGCCCAACGTTGAGAGTCAAGAACAAGCCAGAGTTGTAATTCGAGCCTGGGCCACCTTTGTTATCTGCGTTAGAGATGTGGTAAGTATCGGAGTCCTCATGATGTTGGCGCTGTATACGCCTGAGCAAGTTCGAATCCACAGAAAAATCGAACATGACATCACGTGATTCATTGCCCGGAGATACTTAACTTACCCCCATCCACGTGGCAATTCTACCTTGCAATCCGAACATCGCTTGGCACGCTCCCATCCGGTGCCGACCCCACTTCTGAAATCACCACCTGATTTTATGATCGCCTAAGAGCTTTCCAGAATATGTACCATTTTCAACTTGTCACGACTGAGATCTATTAATATTGATATTTTCACTGTCAGATTGAATGTGGTGCTCGAAATTCAAATTTCCAGTGAAGACGGCTTCTGCTTCCACACAACCTCCACTTTGCTTCCAGTTTAATCTATTTACCACAACCTCATTAGCATTTCATGGGTTTTCTGCTATGTCTACAATTGGTAATGTACCTCTATAACTATCTACTTTCATTGATAAAAATGCATCTCAGACACAAATAGCACATCTATACTTCAGCCTATATTTTTGGTACACAGGGTACAAAGGCTTCCAAGGTATCGTAATCACATTCCTAATCCATTATACTAACGGGTATATGCTTATTTCTAATCAACAAACGTCTCACCGAATGGAGTACAATACAACCATAGGTGCAAATTTGGAGTAATAGACCAGGATGAAATAACAGGCCAACGAGGTGTCCGTTTTCTAGATTGATGAGTCGTGAGGTCGAGTTTCCTTAACGCCCCAAGCTCCCAAGATCATAATAATCAATTTTAAGCATTCACAATATCATTACACACTACCATTAACAAATTGTTCTATACAGACTTCGTGCGTCTCGATAGATTCGGACATGAATAACTAACTTGGTAAGGGTTCTTGGATATGTCCACATTTAACATTCAACAGTACTTCGTGCTGAGCGAGAGTAATAATCTGGTAGTGTCTGTGCTTCTAAGTCACCCCGCCGTATTATCTCAAATTCCTCTATTCTTCTAGTCAATTCCTCCATCTGACTCCTTAACCTATTAACCTCGATATCCAGATTGTTACTTGATTCTCTTGTATTATTTTCATCCCGTAGTAAGGTTGACTCAAGAACTTCGTGTTGTCTTTCTGCTTCTGCAATCCTATGCCGAGCTTGCTCAATTCTTTCTGTAGAACGTTAGATTTAGAGACAGATTCTAAATTTTTGTAATCTCAGACACACCTCGTTTACCCCCTGGCTGGGAATATTCTCCACTATATATCATTGGGTGGACAGTAGAGGGATCTCCATGCAGGAGAAGGCGACGGAAGAAATGGGGTACTCTGAGTTCTGGGAAGATTCGAGTCCATACTGTCACTGATATAGTTAGTTGTTAGTTAATTGATTGAATCCCGGAGGTAGGGATGAGTCGCAAGCATACCATCACCCTCATGAACCTTGAAAATTTGTCTGAGTTTATTGAAATTTCTCCTTTTCCAATGAAAATAGAAGAAAACGCAGAGCAGAATGAAAACAGCAAAGCCGCCAATTGACCCCCCAACAATGACTCCTCGGGAAGATTTAGTCACATTCCGGGTGGGGCCAGGGGTGTGTGTTGCTTCATATGTCCATCCCGGATTCCTGGTGGGGTTAGGAGTATGTGCTGCTTTTGCACCCTTTTTTCTGGTAGTGCTCCCGCCACCTTCACTAATGGATGATGTAATAGTATGTGTTGTTTCTGTGCTCATTCTTCCAGTACTGCTTTGCTCTTCATTAGATGATATTTGAGTCACAACACTATCTCAGGTATCAATCGATCAGAAATTGATAATAAATCTAGAAAGGTTTCGTGCCTCTGTGGTGGTGCCAATGATGTGGTGGTTATTGAAAATAGAGGTATATTAATATTGAAGGTCTTGATTATGGGTGTCGTAATACTGTTGTTTTCCATCTCAGTCCCGTTCAAAACCCTGAATGAAGCAGAAGCACAACATACTCTTCAAAATCAGGCGGGATCTTAGTGGCGGATAGAATGCATGATCCAGGCCGAGATCTAACCAAGGTTTAGGCCTGTTGTTTTAGTTATACTCGAATATTTGAGGGTAATCTTAAATCGCACAAACCTGCTATAAGCAGAAAAGACCACCCTACCATCCTCAATTGGAGAATATAAATCCACCGAATCAAGTGGACATCCACCCTCTGAATTGAGGTTAAATTCTATATCTCCTTGTTCTCCATCTTCTGGCTCCCATGTTATAATAATTCTAACCCTAAAACTACTCTGCGATACTATTTTTGGTTTGTTAACGAGGACTGCCAGAGTGGGGGACGGTATGAACATCAAACAGAACCTACAACAGTGATCAGTGACTCAAGCTACCAAGGTAATGGATAATTTAAACATACAGAATTACCCATGGAGGATACCATTTGAGAGGATGAGTCATTGAGGTCGCCCTTGCTTGGGAGTTTTGGAAAATCGTTGGAATTGCACACTAAATTTAAAGAAGTGTAGTGATTGTTCATGTTTTGTGTTTGATAGAACTAAACATTTACAGACCATCTGATATTCCCTAGAAGACGAAATTCTGATGGCTATCTATTCTTATCTAAGTGCAGAGCCTGCCATCGTCAGATTAAGGTTTCTGTGGTTTCTGCTGGTTTTTTGGATTCCGGAAATACTGAGATCTGGGAACCTGGAAACCCATAATATGTTTTTGGACAAATAATGATTAGACACTATTTCAATACTCTCACCAAAAAAATGTTATGACTTGGAAACGCTAATATAATCTGCTGTGTTAAATGCACCGGTACGGGACCCCTGTTGGTGGGGAAGGGGGTCACAGAAGTTGTCTAATCCGAATGACGGTCAATTCCTTCGTAGTTATGCCGGACCTACGAATGCACCGGATGCATGATGCAGGGAGCATGGCGACTATTTCTTGTATTGCATCGTAGGGACCTTGTATATGGATTCCTTCTTACAACCAATTTGATGCAATCCTATCAAACGAATATATATTCGGTATATCTATTTTGCACGACAATAGTCGTTATATCAATCTAATGATATGGTTGCGAAGAAGAGGTCTAGTAATAAGGATATTTTGTAAAAGCTGTATTTCCAGAAGGGAAGGAAAGGATTACATTTCATCTTTCGTTAAAATTCCAATCTACCTAGGGATATCAATCCGTAAATACCCCGCGTCATGCAGTGACGTTGTAGACGCCCATTTCCCAACCATTTGGCCTGATATAGATGCAGTGACGGCTATACGGGTGAGTGCTATTGAAATGGGGTGTTAGGCACGAACGTGAGGGAGAGGGTGAAAGATTCCCTATTTATGAGTGGGAAATCGATGAGAGCCATGAAGGGGTGAGCGCGTGCCGGCGTTCAAGATGAGTTGAAAGCCAAGATTAAGGCCGAAGACTCAAGCCTTGATCCAATCTTGGATCACTAGCATTGGCCATATCGCATTAGTGCTAGCGTAAGTGCCGTTCTGTTGAAATTTGTTCTGTAAGAAAGCATATATATACCTGCTCGAATCTTGAGGCAACTCGACGAAAATCTAGCAAAGCAAAATTGTCCCGGAACTTGGCGGAGATCACATGACGTATGGTGTTACCCGAACCCGCGCGTGTCACGGCACTCTAATAGGGGCTAATATATCCATTATAATTTATAAATAGATAGCCGAACGTCCTTTTTCAAGTTAGACGTCTTATTTGTTGGAGTACTCTAAAATCTGGGTCGCCGGAGGAAACTTACCCGGGAAATTGATACGAGGGGGACCAAGTAAAATTTAGAAACCGTCGGACCTCCGGTACATAACTCAACGCGGTACCTCTTCTGATACATGCGCCACTTCACACTAACCGCCTCTGATCATATCTCCCAGCTAAGTTAGCCCATCTACGCTATCCATAAACGAAGGCTGCCTGATCACATTTAAATAAAGGAATATAACCCATCGCAATTTTCCTGTTTCCGCCGTCATCGTAGCTAGAGATTTACCTATATCCACATATGCTCCATGTTTGGGAGATCACTAAGACACTATATACTATTCTGGTCACGCTGTGTCCCGCTCTTCGCACCCGAGTGTGCCCTTTTCATTTTTCTTTTGTGTTACACCCACGCCACCCACCCAAAAATCGGGTATTCACGGCCCCCAGGTACGCCCAAAGTATCAAGTCAAGAGAGTTTCGGAGTTTCAGAAAATATAATAAGATTTTAAATGAGTATTTCAATTGAAACTAGATATTCCTGCCCAATTATTTTCTAGTTACTTTTAGTTGTGTGCTTGGATGACTCGAATGTGTGAGTAAAGGAATCGATCAAATAATCTATTTATAACGACCCAACGCCAGACTCGGAAGCTATTGGTAGTCCCTACAGATACATCATACCGGGGAACAAAGGATCACGGTCAAAATATGGAGTTATCTATTCTAGCCGTCTTTTCATTCCAATATTCTATATAAGGCTGGTTTCTTTTTTTTTGAACACTTCAGTCATTCAACACTCTATTTACATCACCTATCTAATCACATTGAATTTGTTTTTCGATTTGCCGATGGTGATGACTTCCAATGCCAACTTCAACAGCAACGCACACTATCCGTATGTTGGCTCTATCGATTGATTGAACGAAATAGGATATGGGTTTTCTAAACATTACTATTAGTCTGGTCTTGAACGTAAAGCATCATCATAACATGTTTTATTACCACCTTTTGATGGGTGTCCCCAGACCTTCAATCTTGTCGCCATGACCATCCTCCTCTTTGACCATCTTTTGACATTTGGAGACGAGGTATTGTACACTTGAGTCTTTCCTCCAAAACCAATAAATATTTAAATAATTCTTCTTCATAACAGGTGAAGTATATATGGGGACGCAAAACGTCATTTTGTGAAATTTATAACGTTCTGAATCGTCAAGCTCATCTGATTCCTCTAACAGTTAGTATTTTATTCCTTACTAATCGTTATTATGCATCTATTACTATGGTGTGTTATGTTGTGGGCGCATTTTTGCCTTATAATATTCAGGAGCACACACACCCTAAGGTATGCAATAATTAGCGTCAATATTTGTATAAATTGTCTGATGTGATATCTAGTTGTAAGCACTTAGAAATTCAATCATTATAGTTATTAATGAGGGCCCAACACTATGTCTACTCTAGTCAATCCGGATTGATATTTGCTCTACAAACTTCACCTACGATTGCCATTGCTGAAGCCATGTTAATTCTAAGGTGCGGAGCCCGAACCTTCTGTTCAAATATCTGGGCCTCACTCCTTTCCCCATATCCAGGGTGTATACTGTTTTTCAACGTAACAAACTAATTCTTGCATTCCTTACCATCATCTGGATAGTACAAGTATCCCTGATGATTTACTTCCTCATCAGTCAGTCCACTATCCTTCCATCATCTATCCAGAAGGCCGGATACCGATTTTTATTGATCTGGTAGGACACACATTCCGACCGTTAGATTTGTGGAGAATGAGGTTTTTCCTGGTGAAACTTGTTGCTTTATTTTACTAAAAATATCCACAGTTACGCCTTCCATCTATTCTTGATACTTGCATTCTTCCTCCCTCCAGTGATATTCGACAGTGTAGTGGCAAGCTTTTTGACATTTGGTTTGTACCAAAGGTCAAAACCTTTCATTTTTAAACATTCCCGGCTTTCACTGGTCAATATCATAATCCTGGATGGGATACTCTATTTTTTAGTGGTTTTCGGAACCAATGTCGTGTGGACTATTGCGGGGTTCATCATCCACTACAAATTCAAGGTAAATTTAGTATGAATTCATCCTGGAAAATCTAATCTGTTTGTGAGAAAGTCAAACTCTCTAGGAATCGCACCAATGCAGATGTGAGTTTTAAAAACAGGGTGGATCGTTCTTTGACGTATAACAACGCACATAATAGAATGTCTTCATCGTATGTTGACTTATTTCACTCTTGGTACTAATTTGATGACCTGCTTGTGTCTGTTTTAGTATTACTACGACGATGATTGGGCGCCTGACCCTTAGTCTGAGAAAATTCGGAGGCAACGGGGATGATGAATTTACTGCCAAATCCATGAGCTTGCGAATAAACCCACCCGGAATTCTAGCAAGTAGCTCCATCAGTGCACACGAAGAAACCGCAGAATATTTTCCTCCTTAGTAACGATTATGTAGAGTAATAGAATCTAGGTACAGATCTACTAGAAGAACATATATACAACATGGGACGAAATCGGAGCCCCCAGATGTTACGATGTTCCAGGACTTCGTTAATATTCAATTCATCTATGATTCTCCTAAGGTGAACTAAAATCAAAAATTGAATGAACTTAGCACACACCCCCGCTCCTTGTTCTCCTCCCTGGACTTTTTGACTAATATGCATAATCACCCGTCTAATATAAGCTGCCAGGTTGTCGCTGACGGGAATTTTATTTGTCTATAGCCGTACGCACCAAAATTCATATTCTCACTATTATACTTAATTTTATTATCTCAAGTAGTGGGGTGCAGATGACAGGACTTTCATTACTGAGTGTCCGGTGCTTTTAGGACCTTAGTACTTAGTACTGACTACAAGCTTTGGATTCCTGGAATGAAAACGAGATCGCGAAGGAATTCTTCAATCGGGGACCCTCCGAATTTAATTATTCGGCTGGGAAAGAGGATCTCATCAGTGTGTAAAGCGCAACGGCAAACCGCACAACCTTCAGCCGGCTCTATCTTGTGTTTTTTTGCCGTATGGTATACCTAATTCGATCATTAGCAACTCAACAACTGGAAGAACGATAATCAGAAACAATGCCAGAAAATAAATTGCTTCTGCCTTATCTGCCTTATCCGTCACGAACACTCAACGCGAACCAAAAAAAAGTACAATTGGAGCATTAATAAGTACAAAATACCAAATACATCCCATACCTCACAACAAATATAAAGAGCCAAAACAATAATATCTCCACACTTTATCCTGCACACAATTCACCCATGTCCAGCCTCACCTCCTGGAACCGCATCATTCCCCCCATACCGCCCAACTGCGTGCTCCACCTGCTTGCATACTTCCTCCACCCCAACCCTCACCCCCTCTCACCCGATGCGCACCCCGTACAATTTCCACCAGCCTTTCCCTCCCCATCTCCCTATTCCGCGCAGCCATATCCGGCCATACATCTGGCCACATACCCCGATCCCCGACTGCGCCCCCGCGCACATCCATACCTGGCCACACCCCCAGCTCAAAACCGCGCGGGACCCTATGTGCGGGCTCAGGCTCTGCTCGGGGAAATCCGACCTGGAGCTGCGCCTCGTCAACGTCCGGGTGCTCGAGCTTGTATGCTTCGATCGCTTTTTGCCGGGCTTCTTCAACCTATTCATAACAATATGGATAGAAAGGATGAGCGATGCTCCAGGGAAGGTTCGAATAAGAGATGAAACGGACTTCTCTAGCATGTAGTTCCTCGACGGACCCATCTCCCATACATCTGAACGTTCCGTCTCTCTATCAAAAGGCCATCAGTAATGGGCACGGAAGAACCCTAAAATTAACGGGGGAGGGGAAGGGTAGACGTACTGTGGGTGTGAAGTGCCCATCTCCTGGGACGATGAGTTGTCGGCATAAGTAACACGAGGAAGCACGACAGTGTGGGCATGTAATATGGTTACACTGGTCAGGTGTCGAAGTTAGAGGGCTATGTTAGGATGGGAGTGAAGACGTAACGTACCCCGGATTGTTTAACGAATGCTACGAGGAATTAGTCGACATCGTTGGAGAAGGGAATATGAAATACGGAACGTACCTTTTTTGCATTTAGGGCAATTTCGCATTAGGGCCCGAGCTGGGGAGGGTAGAAGAATGGTTAGTAGAAGGCTTAAAGGAGGGATCGGAGCGGGTTAGCATACACATCGCTTCTTCCACATGATGTCTTCCATCGAGAGCTTTATCTTTTTCATTTTCTGCAACACGCAACACAAAAATGTTAGCATCCAACCTGACATGATAGTAACAAGAACGAACCTTCACAGCTCTTCGGTAAATGGTCCTTATTAAAAACACATCAATATACCTCCAAACCCGCTCAAAATCAAAACAAAAAAACTCACCAACTCCTTACACATCCTACAACTAACCACGCCACATACTTCCTCATTCAAGCACCTAAACAACTTATCCTGTTCCCACGGTACCTCCATGACACAACCAAAATCACAAAACGGGCACTCCTCCCACCCATCGAGCCTCGCTGCCTCCAATTCTTTCCTCTGCTTCGCTCTCTCCCACAGCTTCACTATTTTTGTAGGGAGAGCACGATTTATATCTGTATCGGGGATGATCAGGGCACACCCTGACGTGTGTAGGCATTTAATATCAATGGTTTTGTTTTGTGTGCCTAGGAGGGTAGAGACGTGTGCTATAATGCAGCGTTTGCAGAAGTGGGGGCAAGTAGAAAAATGCGTGGCACGTGCGTGCCATGCGTGCCACGCACTGCGTGCATAGCCACGCTGCGTGCAAGTGCGTGCATGGTGCGTGCATAGTGCGTGCATCTAAAATCCATGCTATAGTATCTATATGCGCATTGCGTATATTATCTTAGTCATTCTGATGAAAAAGAACGCTTTGGGAAAACATTGAGTGTATAGTACTACTTAGTGATATTTGTTAATTTAGCCTTCTTCTTCACTTGCCTTGGCCTTGGACGGGGCCTCTTGTCTTTCTTAGGTGTAGGTTGTTTAGTGACTACGAACATAGGACCATGCTAAAAGCAATGATTCCCTGTTAAGCTATTTGCAAATAATCAAATGGTTTATACTTACCTCGAGCTCAGCATCGCTCCCTTCCCGGTTACCATGGTTCCAATGTTCTGGTAATCCGGAGTATGGATCCCAGAAGTCTTGGTGACTACCAGAGTCTAATCCCCATTGATAGTGTCCTGCAATACCTGCTTCCACTGAAACCTCAAACATCTCTTCTTCCAACCGAGCAAGGCTCTCCTTATCAACATCTACATCAGTCCATATTGATGAAACACCTGTAATCTGGATGTCCCAGGCCTTTTGTAATAGATTGCCATCCGATAAACCCTCAAACCTTGGGTCAGATTTGATGCGGCTGCTGATAAAAATAGTATGTGCATGGGCAATAGGCAACAGGCCCAGCCATTTTTGTCGAAGCTCTTTCTTCTGGCTAACATGAGTTTCAAACCAGTTTGCTATGCGAGCCCTTTCGAGAACTGTAAGGCTCCCCACATATGGAACAATAGTTGAGTGGAGCTTTTTCTTCGAGGTGATAATCCATGATTTTGCAGGAATATTATCTACTACCTTCTCAGGTGTGTTGAGAAGCGCCTTGAGCACTGGGAGTGAAGGTGACAGCGCCACATCAATTTCGGGGGTATAAGGAATTGATCCTGGAGCCATGAGTATATCTTCTGGAGTTTCAACATCGCATGCATGTTTCCATTTTCCGAGCTGTAGTATGTCAGTGATTGAATGATTGAAATACATAGAAGGCTTACACGGATTTTTCGGCGCCCTGTGCGATCCATCCAGAGTGAATCAATAATATCTTTCTCACCAACAGCTGTAATCTCATCGGGAAGTATCCCAGTCTCTTTAAAATCACACCCTCTCCACCATCGGACATGCCATTTTAAACCTTTCTCTCCACGATGAATAAGGCGGACTGGGTACCAAAACTCACCATGGCAAGCAAGTGCACTACGTCCAACCCTAAAATACATGTGAGAAGAATTAAATACAAAGGAGGCCGAGGGTTGTACCTCAAT
>MU150306.1:0-16314 GCA_015584075.1 Collybia nuda
ATTCAGACCATTCATTCCAGCGAGAATATGTCTGGTGTAAAAGCCGTGCCTGCGTATGTCTTATGCTCCAGTACTTCCCCCTATCTAATTATTTCCTACGGACAGACCATGGGAGTTGAAGGGGCGCACCTGGCTGTTCATACTTCCATCATTGTCCAAAACAGCGTCCTTCCCGGCCGGATTTTCAGCACCACACGAAGCAGACGTCCTAACAGCTGGCGGGGAATTCGTTGGAGGACCGGGTTCAATCCAGGTGAGCCTCTATCCTTGAGTGGGTGCCGTCAAGGTTCCAATTTTTCTCAGGTCGTCTCATACACAGACAGCCCCGTTGGTACGTCTTGATGTAGAACCATGAACACGCTAATTGATGGCACGCCCCTTTCATCAGGACCCTGTAAACCAACTCCACCGACTCCCGTGTCGATCATCTCTAACGCAGTGTCTTCCATAGATGACGAATTGGTTTACACACCTGGAAGGTGGAAGTACGCCGATGGCTCTTTTGCATTCCGTATCACGCGCATATATGTGTCGTCAAAGGAATCAACTGAAAACGGTGAGTGCTGTCATTTGAATATAAAATAGAGGATTTATGACTGGCAGGCCGTCGCAATTGGAACATCCCCAGTTCGTTTCAACTTGCGCCAATGTCCTGTTGAACCTAACGGCTTCTTTCCATCCAGAACAAGTGGCTGTTTTCGACATTGGCTCTGGAAAAGATGGGGTCACTACAATTACCGTATCGCATCCAGGATCCAGGATCCCCTTCTTCAAGGTCAGCGTAAAACCTATACCAGTACTCTCGAGGCTTCCTATTCCCTTGAACACGCGCCTCCTCGGAAAATACTTCACTTTGATGCAACCCCCACTCCCTGCGGGCAACAAGACTGAGGAAGTGGAGACGACCCGGTGGGCAAGCATGACTCCTGTGTTGACAGGCACATCGCGTCTTGTATCTGTCACACCATTGCTTGACGGTAAAGTGGGCGATGGCGCCGGATATCCTGCAGTGGCCCCCTGGACTCTCGGGGCATGCACAGATCCCCTCGCACTTGATTTCAGAGGAGCAGTGTTCTCGGATTCAGTTTAAAAGCATTCTGTCCTAGGCGAAGACGTTTCATGTCAATTTATCTTTCGCGATCGCGACTTGACCGCAAATGCAAATGTGTTTCAAGCATAAATTAAATGGAAAAGGAACATAAACATAGGTATGGAATTGTGGCACACGTTCGGTCGGATGACGCCACTGGAGATAGAGCTCCGAGTCTTAGAATTGTTCTTGAGAGAACGGCAGGGTGAGCCATTTGAATTAACGGGATAGAATGTCTTGGAGCGCTGGATAATTCCTGCAGTATACTATGTCGAACGACTGCCGGAATTGCAACCGGGTAGAGTATCCCTGGGGAGAAGAGGGGTCCAAAGCGAATACGGGAGGAGGATAACTGAGTATCACAGAGATGAGAGTGAAAATGTTAAGAAGAGAGTCTTAGAATTAGATCGTCGAGGTAAATTGAGGATTAGAGGTTTTCGTGGAATGCCTTGAGTAGCATTACGATACCAGCATGCCTGGCTTCCGTGATCCAAAGCCTACAGATGCGTGGAGCTGGGTGGACATTCGTTTTGGTTCGCCTGGACCACTAACGTCAAGCGCATATTCCAAGCACCGATTGCAACATTAATGAGACCTTCGTCGCATTGGCCATCACGCGATACCTGGATTCCACAAATAATTCACCTACTGCATCATTAGATAATGTTGGTGCTACCTGGGATGATATCGATCAGTAATCAATGTTTCAATGGTATATTTCATGTTGCTACTTGGTTAGAATGGTGGTAAATTCGACCCACAAAGGTCCACTAGAGTGAGACGGTGCGCAATAATTTGTAAAATCAAGAGGTTTACTGTGGTATTTATGGGAAATGGAAACTAGAACTGGATACAGGGGGACTAAAGCTATCATTCGAAATCATTGATACTGAACTGTTTGCCGGATTTCAGCGAGTTCCACTTTGGACAAAGGTCCTTCCAATCCTTTGGAGTCTCAATTGCATTCGGACCGGACACCTGCCCTTTCGGATCCTCTGCGAAAACGATAGCCAGACCACTTGAAAGATTCGGTGAGCATAAAATAGGGAAGGTATAATATTCTTGAGGACTTACGCCTCGAGATGAAAATCGATGTGACAATGGAAAAACCTGTAATTTCAGGATTTGAGTAGGATAATATTTTTCATGTGCCACAGCCGTACCACGGGCCTGGATTATCAGTCCTGAAGAGAATAGTAACATTGTCTCCACTCAAACCCGTATTCACAACGTCCCGAATCGGAGGATTTCTCAAGTTGGTAACATTGCTTCCTGCACTTCGAATGACTTCGAAAGTGTGCTGCGCGTATAATTAGCTAAAATTAGCTGTAATATGAAAGGCACACCAACACCGTGGAGATGGAAAGGGTGCTTTTATCACAAAGCGTCAGCCTAGCTCGCACTTTACTATCGGCTAAGTACGCACCGGGGCGACGTCTGATCCTCCGGGAACGGTAACAGAGATGAGTTTGTTCCTTGGTAGGGTGATCACGCTGTTATTGGGCATAATTGAAAGTGGATCCACTGAACCATTCATGATCTGCAAGAGGACTGGAATAGGAGGTGGGATATATTGGTTATCGTTGATGAGGAATACGTCCTTCTCCAAATCCTGGAATGAAATTGGGTGGAGAAATCAAGTCACGCAGAAAGTCACCACCGGAGCACGTACAAGTCTAATGTTTAGAACAAGAGAAATATCGGGTTTCTGGAATCCCAGCTGTTATATGATCAGCACCAAGGACCGGGTAAACTTATTTCTGATCATACATTCTGGCTGACCAAAGGCTGAAATTTGAATTAATGAATGCGAATGAGAAAACAAGGAAAAAGCAAGGATCTCACTGTAAGGTCCTGTTCGCGAAGAATTTCAGTGCCTATCTGTGATGTGGTTGGTTCAATATTCCTCGCCCCTTGATACCTAAAGATGGCTGCGTTAATCCCTTCGATAAATTATAAGTTTGTGGTACGCGGTGTAATTGCAGTATACAAACCAGTTTTGTTATTGTTATCTGTGTTGATCCCGAAAAAATTAGGGACGGCCCGAATCCCTGATTATGCTGGATTAGCAACGTCTTTGAAAGGTTATCTTCCTCCTCACAATAATTGTCTTCTCTCTGAGTCGCATGCACCACAGCAGAAATACGTTGACCTCCAGGACGTGTTAGATTATAGCTACAGTGCATCAAAGGAATTTATAGTGTACCTGGAAAGACCTCAAACGTATCGACTGTAACAGGATGAGTTTCGATCCCGTCCGCCTCTATGACTGTCAACTTGTGATGGTCTATCGAAAATGTGAATGAAGATATGCAAGCTGTGTTGATAACGCGGAATCGATAGCGACGCCCGGACCGGACGCCAACGACTGCAAGGGGTGATTTTGGACCATTTGGGAAGCGTCCTAGCCCATTAATGACAGTAGATTCAGGGTTCCTATTTCAGAAGGTTAAAGTCAATAAGTAGTGGATTGGGTGGGCTAGTGCTTACTCAAGAGTTTGTCGCCCAAGGGGCGAGGGCTTATGCAACCTGAAGAAGGTCAAATTTCGTAAACATTCCATCATTTCTGGACATACCAGTCACCTAGGGTAATCACAGTGTTTTCTAGCAGGCCGTAAGCATAAAAATTTTCATGTGCATACTTGCATACGTACCATCATCAATGTCATACAACCATCCATGTGGGTCATGTTTGTCTAACATCAGGTTGGCTCATTATATTGAACTGACAGGGACAAACATACCGTAGATAATAAGCGGTCCTCTATGCAATGTATATCAGAAAGCTGACATTGGTGATGTATATATATAAACTCTGCTAACCTTAGCCCATCACAGTATTGAGTGGTGATATGAGAATGATACCAAAAGGTGCTGACATGAAACATGTGTTAGCCTCTTGTCGTGCAGTTAACATTTGGCTCCCCCATACCCAGCTTGTTCTCCAACGTTAAAGTCATACCTGGACACGTTGTCAATATATGTTGTTGATATACATAGTGAGGTAACGAACTGAAACTCCTCTCCTGGTGATATAGGACATTGGGTTACCCACGAAACGCCATCCTGAGAGGCAGTCTTGTGTTGAAAAATGCCATGCCAATGCTACGAAAATTATCAATCCCCTCTCGGGAGTCGAGACCCGAGATTCAAATTACATACGATTGACGTTCCTTGAGCCATGCTTGTATCGGTCAACCTATTAATAACCTTCACCTACGGGAAAGGATGTTAGTGGAGTAAGAATCATCACCCTTGTTATTGGTATACTTGTAGTCGGTCATTCTTGCTTGCTGTAATCAAAGGGGCTGGAAATATTCGGTTGGCAAGAACGGAGCTACGCAGGCGGAATATCACTATACTATTAATTTTGTTCCAGCGGGGACGAACCTTCTATTGAAACCATCAGGGTGAATAAACTCGTTTGTGACCTTTAGTTCATATTTTCGGTTCGCGGCAGATGCAGAAGTGAGCAAGTAGGCCGCGACCAATAATTGGATATAAGAATGAACGCAGTGCATCTCCTGGGGTCAGTGACCAGATGTTGTGATAGTTATTCTGGGGGCCCTCTTTTATGTCAACTCAAGCTGGATTGCCGAAAAAGGACTACTGAGCTTCCTATTGATTCCAAGTGCGCGTTCATCACTCAAAGGAGATTGGCGCGCGATGTCATGTTCCAATGGCTGTTCTGTTTGAAGCTAGAAGTATCAAACCATCGAAATCAAGACCCGTTTTTGGCTGTGGAGTTGTTTCCGGGCGCCGCTAACCACGGTCCATATTCCTGCATTTGATAGATGTCTGAGACTCTCGGCGCAACATTCGTATAATGCACACGATTTAGGACTGGGAGTTAATATATCGCAAAAATACCACCGCGATCAATCAACGTGCGTTCCGACTCCTGAAGCTCCCGCACCCGAGGCGCTTGCCAGACCAACAAATGTTAGGCCACCGTTCATTATGGAGGTACGGGGGCTCCCAGTGTCAGACTTATTGGCTTGGTTATTGGTTATCTTTACATGGTGGTGTACCCGATAGGGTCCTAAAGGTTGTGTCCTCGATTCGCGATAGGATAGGTGTGATATTGATGGGCCGGTGATATCGAGGGCCAGTTACTGTGTGTCACAATCTCTTCGAAAACAAGAACCATGAGACGGAGTGTGATTTTGGGGCCTGAAGATAGACCAAACTCATTATCGATCACATACTCACTCTAGCAAGTAACTCAGGTCACACGACCATATGTTTCCGAAGGGACACTCAACATCAGATTTCTACTATCCCATTCACAGACGCGGACACAGGGAGTGGGAAGGCGTCCGACGGAATGGGCTTGACTCGCTAGAAGTAGAATCATTAGATAAAAAAAAGTAAAAAATACAACCCTTACTTCTTGTGCCTCAGTATTCCATCAAAGCGTCCTGAAAAGGCCATTGTAATCAAGACATAGAAAGCGTGAAGGTGAACCACCACATGTGTCGAGATAGCAGAAGCGTTGAATGTGAGATATTCCACATTTACATCTAAAAATGTGGGAATCTGCTGTTTTAAAATAGATCACCTGTTGATATGGTTGTATCATTGGTGTCTAGTATGATGGTCAAAATGAGTACATTGATATAATGTGTGTAAAACCTTATATATGCTTATCCACCATACATGGGCTCGAACTAGCGGATCTAAATGATAGTTGGTGGCTCTGGGGTCAGGCTCATCGGGCTCAGCGGGGGAGACCCCAAAGGGAATTTTGTCGTGATGGGTGCTTCGGGGGATCTTTGGTCAAAGCCCTTTGCGTCAACTGTTGCTCGGTCGAGTATACCTTGAGGAATGGTTAACCCGCAATTGATCTCGTCTTCTCTAACTTGATAAGGCAACCTTATTCGCTTACGTCGTGTATGATTGATTATATTCCGGAAAAATTGAATGGAGTACTAAGCGCTAAGCCCTTGTACATCCGCGGACATTCCTAGGAACTGCCTGCAAGAAGCCTCTCGTTCTTTCCCTTAATATTTCTCGGAAAAAGGGCTGGCCAGTGATTGACTATAACATACTTGAGATGCCGAAAGAGCACGCGGCGGGCCCCAGCAGGGGTTCACCAGGTGAGTAGTTGCTATTATGTCAAATTACGGTTCCTCTTAGTAGTATTTTCGTGCGTGGATGATTTTTTCTTTCGTCAAACCCGCCTCATCGCGCTGAAGAGTTCAACAATGCAGAATCATCCTCATTAGAATAGCACATACCAGACAGTGCCAAAAATCCCCGGTCACTAGCACTGCTTCCCCTCCTGTGTACTCTGCTCCCCAGTAATAGTGTTGACAACTCTTTCGAAGCTAAGTCAAAGTTAGACGGATGCCCGGTGTAGCTTTGCATGTCTGAAAGTTCGGGATGAAAAATAGGTCTGCGCATCAGCTCGGAAACAGATGCACAAACCGACCCATGGGCATAACTTACAGTCGGTTTTGTTCTATGATGGGGCTTGGTGGCATTTGTGTTGTGTCGTTTGACTATATTCGTGGTTGAGATCGTTACAGGTTTCCAGCTGCTCGATATGATACGATCCCATAATGGCTCATTGTTGAATGCGTGCCGTCACTGAAGCTTTGCATTTGCAGTATCTGGATTATGTGATCTCAGAGTAACACTGTCAGTTAGGTTACGATTCTAATGCGTTCGACGGCAATTGCCGGCCTCTGATTCAATCCTTCGAATTCAACCCGAGCCTGGAATATGTTTGATTCAACTTCGCGACGTTTCATGACGTCCTCACGTCAAGTTCACCGAGGTTCAAACGTTTGCGACCAGACCCTGGCACGATGTCTTCAACGTCTGCCTGTTGCATCGGCCTTTATCAACAATTCCTTCAATAATGTCTCAAAAACGACCCACGTAATCATTTTGGTTTCTGATTCATGTCATCGCCTGGACATGAAATACCTTTGTGAAAATGCTGCGTCTCGCCTTTCCGCCAAGTAATCAACTTTAGAGGGGTGGCGCACCAGTAGAGAGTGGACGATAATAGAGGAACCGGGATCCCCCACAGATCGGAGGGCATTTTTCACTGACCGCGTCAATCTAACCCGGAAGGTGAATCTTTTACGTATTCTGCCTGCAATCTTACTGCAAATACCCTAGAACGTCGAATTGCATGCGAAAGAAATACTGCGAGGGGTCCCCTCAACGGGCGGCTCCATTACTCTGCTTTCTGAAGAAAACAAACCTGCTTGCTTTTTCGGAACCGAGAACCTGCACCGAGAATAGGTGCACCACACCTTTGGCCTTTGTTACCTAGCTCTATACCGTCATCTGAATGCGCGGCCGACTTAGGTTTTGGGCGCCGCTTGGCCGGTTGATGCGTAGGACGACAACTTGGATCACGAATTATGTGAATTGTGCTTAGTGGTTACCAAGGACATGCACACAGAAGAATACTAACATATTTAAAATAACCTCCCTTCGATTTACGAACTTTCACCTTCGGAAGGTATTTTGTTCACATTCATTACCCTGACTAATGAAACTCCATTTAATCTAGTGCACTTCTGAACGTGTTAATTCATGAGAAACTGATGAATAATATAGCTGTTATAACATACTAATAGTACAACTGGTAATAATACAAATAGATAAACAAAATATATTACAATTAAGCTCTAAACTTCCTGACTGTCCTTTTTACCCTTGGCTTTCGTTGGTAGGAGTTCTGGCGCAATGTGGGGGACTGAGAAAAGTTCTGTTAAGTGCGATCACACAAAGTTTGAGAATACAGTACACACCAACACCGCCCTGCGAGATCACTACATCTCCAAGAAGTTTTCCCAATCTAAAATGAAAAATGAGGATAACGTTGGAAGAAAGTAGCGAAACATACTCCTCATCATTTCGGATAGCAAGTTGTAAGTGTCGAGGCACAATACGGTGCTTTTTGTTATCACGGGCGGCATTTCCAGCAAGTTCCAGGATCTCAGCAGCAAGGTATTCTAGCACGGCAGCAAGATATACTGAACCGTCCTAGTAAGAATTTATTCAACTCAGACAAATGTTTTGAGCGGCTCACCAGGTGCACCGGCACCAACGCGTTGTGCGTAATTGCCATTCTTTAATAGCCTATGGATACGGCCGACAGGAAATTGAAGGCCAGCTTTAGCTGAACGGGACTGGGATTTTCCTGCCTCGCCGCTACCCGCAGCTTTTCCGGACTTGGATTTTCCACCAACTTTTGCGGACATGCCAGCTCTTCCGGACATTTTGTGGGCTAAGAGTGTGGTTGAAGGGGTATTGGGATTACAGTTGGGGTGGCAGATATGTGCGAGCGGCTGGGCGAAGTGGCAGGTATACAGAAAGATTGAATAATCATGATATTTATATTCCGAGAAAGAACACGGGAAATCAACAAAGACGCGTTTGACGCGTCTCTGACCAAATAACCACAAAGTCACGTGTACATATATATAGTCTCACACGAACTCTGTTGAACACTCTTCAGCTCTCCTCCTCACCACCATCAACCCTAAACGCCTTTTCACCCTTTCATTTCGTAATGGCACCCAAACCTGCCTCCACCGCCGGCAAAGCTCCCGCATCTACTGCATCGAAAGCTCCCGCCAAATCTACAGAAGGCGCCAAGGCAGCGAAGAAAACATCCAAGGCAGCAGCGCCGGCAGATGGAGAGAAGAAGAAGCGAAAGAAGGTCAGAAAGGAGACATACTCTTCATATATCTATAAAGGTCAGTTATCGTAACCGTTCCTCCATGACGAAAGCTAAATCAATGTTTGTAGTTCTCAAGCAAGTCCATCCTGACACCGGCATTTCCAACAAAGCCATGGCCATCCTGAACAGTTTCGTGAACGATATCTTTGAACGTATCGCGACAGAAGCATCTAGTATGTACATACTAACGCACCACAAATCTGTCATTTATCTCGTATTTCGCAGAACTCGCTGCCTACTCCAAAAAATCTACAATCTCTTCACGGGAGATCCAAACATCTGTACGGCTCATTTTACCCGGAGAATTGGCCAAGCATGCAATCTCAGAGGGCACGAAGTCGGTAACAAAGTTCTCGTCTGCAGGAGCGAAGTAGAGGGATTTTGTTCTGTATGTCGTCTAATCTCTCATAATATTATCCTTATTGATACATTTATAGGGGACTATCATTTATCTTATCTTTTGCAGTGTTGTACATCAATGTATTTCTTCTAATCTATTATGTAACGGTGTTCAATATGTACACTGAATTACAGATTATCTTATTCGCCGCAGTTTAAAAGACAATTGAATCGCACATGCTTAATTGATACAAGGCTAGAATTGGCTCCTATCAACTCATCCTAAATTTTTTGCTTAAGTGGAAATGATGAATTGTGAGTTTACCCTAGTGAGCAGAACATTATTCAAGACAGTGTTAGGGCTCTCGGCTAGTATCTCAAGTCGGCGCTTTTCCATCCAAGTCAGAATCTCTTGAGATCGAATTCCTCAATTGTTATGCGCGCTCCGCCTCTGTCAATACCCTGGCATGAGGTGGAAAAGTTGAGACCACTCGAGCTCTTGGTCAAATTCAAAACAAAAGAGGTTAATGTCATCGGTTGGGTCGGATCACAGCTTTTGGCCGAATCGCACCTGCCAACATACCGATGTTCTCGTGTAAATGATTTCTGGGGCCTGCGAGGAGTGACTGAATATATCATGTGAGGATTGAGAATGAACTCAAAGAGTAGGTTACAAATCGAATCGCGGGTTTGGCTGAGGCTAGTGGCAATAAATATGGTATGTCTTAAGCCCAATACCGCTCAGACGGGATTCTCCGCCCCACTGATCTGACCCACCGCCACACCTACGTTTTCAACCCACTGATCCCCAGCTCCGAATCAGGGAGATAGCCATTTCAATGATACATTGGTGCATTTGGTGTTAGGAAGACCAAAAGGAAAACCAAATAAGTCTTCTTCTAAAATGATCTAACACGAGATATAACAAGTTTATCGGCATAGTTTCTCCCAGGTACGTGGATCTATCCTTCATCGCCTCAGACCAACTATCTTGGGTCCCGGCGCTGGAAATTTAGAGGTGACGAGTGCATCCTGAGGTTGAGGGTAAGACGTCCAATCATAATATTTGTAATTCTTTGATCTAGATTAGCACCTATTCCCGTGAGTTTCCGGACGTTCACATACGCAGTACTAAACCTAAACATTCCCCATGAATTAGTAAAGTTAGCAGACTATCTGAGACACACCCACAACGCCAAGGTGGTCTGTAAATCAGACTGAACATAAGGGCTGAAGTTAAAATATATGACTAAAAGATGATATCGTAACTCACAGGACCCAATGCACCAAAAACAACCCAGATTAAATTAGTCAAGAACACAACTGAAAAATAAAGGATCCCGTCCCGGAAAAGGAGTTTTGAGACGGCATACATGGATCGACTGGAAGCATTAAAATATAACCCAAATGAAAGCAGGATCATTACGGTTGCATCGAATACGAGGGAAGGAATAACGAAAAGCAAGACGATCAGGCCTCTAAATAACGAGTTAGGAAGTTGAACTAGACTGATTTGATAAGTCACATACAACTTGGGGTCCGGAAATAGTACACATCCATGAGCGATGGAGCTCGGAGGTATAATCTGGGCTGCTCCTATTTGTGAGCCACAGGAAACCAATTAGACAGAAATAACATACGTCCAGAATTGGCTAATACATAGCTCATCATCGCGAGTTGCACGGCGCAAATCAAACATGGAACACTAGTCACAAGCCAGTTTTTGCGAAAGATAGCATGAACCCTACAGAGGGAAAGATGATAAGGAAGGCTGGCTGGGACTAACTATTAATTTCTGCCTGCTTGCCTGAAGATAAGCATTGCTTCAGCAATCGTCACAGTGACAACTGTTGTGCTGGCCTCAAATTTGGAAAATCCCAGACACCTTTCAAATAGTTAATGCAAGCAGCCGTAGTGATACTTTTTACTAACAACTGTACATCGGGGTAAAATCAGGTACACAGGGCTTTCATGAAAAGTACTCACATCATAGGTCCACGAGACAGAAAACATAGCGTAGATAGAGAAAATAAATGCGACAGGTGTAAAATATCGGTTTGCGAGGTACAATATGCTTACTAACGTCCCAGTCAAATGATTAGAGTGAGCAATTTTTTTTTTGAAAGGGAAGACGTACAAGGAGTTTTTTTCTTCTCCCATATGTAATGTACCTGATAGGCAATTAATTAAACGGGTCATAATTTGAAATTGCTTTCAGGTTACCTCATTTTTGAAAGTCAGGAGGAAGTCGTAGAACAGGATTGTAAGTGCAACAAGTTCAAATGACTGTTGTAAGGTCAATGACAATTAAGTAAATAGACTTGAAAATCTTACACTGACTATTCGCCTAAGGCAGGTAAGTTTAGAGCTAATAAAAAGCAACTGACTCTGGAAAACTCACAGATGCCACCCCGCCGTAACAATGGTTTTTAGGTCTGGTTTCACCTCCATTGCCTCGAGTAGCAGACCACTGTAAGTTGATACTAACGACGGTCCAGCCTACCTTTCTTGAATGAAAACTCTTTATAGATGCAACGATGAATCAATCAGAGTCTCTTCTTCTCTGCCCGAGTGAGATCTTGCCCGTATAGCCTCCCTCCTTCAACAAGGGTCAGCTAGAACGAATCATGATTAGCACCAATGTGGCAACTTACCTAGCATCTGGGACATCAGTACGACGTCCTCCCGTACAATCTTTAACCCAACTTGAACCCCTGAATGCAAGTAAACCCAAGGCGAGTGAAAAATCACCCACATTTAGCTCCTGTATATTATCAATCTTGAGATAGTGCATCAGCTGGTGTGGAGCACATATGAACAAGGCCCGCTGTATGACAAGGGGCAACTACCAAACACTCAAGTTATATCAGATCACATATCCCAGTTGAAACACCTTGGCTGCATCTGTGGGCTAGGTACTATGTAAAAAATTATCAGATTTGGATGCAAGGGTGGAAGAGCGGTTATAGTGAGGCCAGTAGGACCATCCTCCCATAAACGTGATACAAGTTCCCACTGGACAAAAATTTCATTGATCAGTATCAGACCCCTTTCTTCCACATGCATGATATTGATGATTGATGATTGGGAGGGAGGGAACTTGAAGTTGAATAAAATTTCTCTAGAAACTCAGTATGCATTGTGTAAGTTGAACTTACACGATGGACCTATGCCAACTATGAACAATGTCAAGTTTGACTTACTTTTTGGATAGAAACCTGAGAGCTAAACTAATTTAAATGCCTCACCTGCGTTGTATGTTTCACCAACTTTCACTACAACTTGAACACGACCGGTTCAAATATTATGATTTTGCTGGGACCCCCTGATATGGTTGCCATATTTTGTATCGCAGGTTTCCGGAAGTACGGTATAAGAGGCAGTGACTCGCTATGTGCAGTGATTGGGGAATATTGTCTTCAACTTGAAAACCTGAGAACGGATTGCTTTTTTGGATCGCGGCCACAATGCTGAAGTCGCGGCGTGCGACTGAAGTCATGATCATACCATCAAAGTTATTTATCCGCATCTCCGAGTTCCGACTAAATAGGGTAAATCGGGGAGATATAAGTTATGGACATCTATGTTTCCAATCAGAAAAAGTTCACAGAGAAAGAATGCCAGAACATTAATACTGAGTGTTCCCGATAATGATTCTCCTGGTACTTTGATTATAAAAAATTTCAGGATAAATCACTAGAGTATCATGACAAGCCTCTGAGTCTAGGCAGACTCAAATCAGGACGAATTTAGATCAATATGAAACAGCAAGGATGTCAGTCGAACATTTGGCTTTCCAACATAACAAAATGTTTTTTGGGGGTTGATGATAATGCTAGGTCAGTATGTTTGTCATGATATGTACCAATAATAATTGTGTTGCAGAATATCAGGTTGGTTTCATAGAGATGGTGGAGCTAGGACTGCCACAATGGGCTAAAATATTTTATGACAATGTAACTGAGTTATTTCAGAGTTACGCCACTCAATCAAACAATATGTGAGTTCGGCATTGAGGCTGATATCGTCGCACACCCCATTTACAAAATTTGGGTTTGATACATCTATCCATGGTAGGGATATTTTATAATACATACAGATCTTTATTACCATGCTCTTCGTTGCCTTCGGTGCATGGCCCAAGCTCAGAATTGTTAGTCCAATAAATCTATAACACCCTAGGAAAAATGGTCTTGAGCATTAGGAAATATTGAGCCGTGGCCTGTTACTAGGTACATGCGCAGTTGGCGTATGTTGTGGGGATTTATCACTTTTTGGTGGTTCTTGAGTAGGTTAATCAGTTTCACTTGACCCATCGTCCTTCCAATGTTTGCTATCTATAGATAGGTACGCGAGACTACAATGCATTTCATAGGAGATGGACTTTTCTGGCAACTTGATACAATGTTGCTCTTATTAGTGTACAGACATCATACAGAAATCGGTCTAAAATTAGCCGAGGTGATCGGGATGCAACCTCATATGCGATGTACATCAGATATATATATAAATAGAACAACCCGGTCTTCAACCACATCACCGTGCAAATAGTACAAACTCATAGCTTCGCACAAATGCATGTCGGTGACATGAAATCAATCAAACGGCCATAAGCTGGCGATACTTAATCTCTCAAGTCAATCCAGTCATAGCCCCAGGTTCTCAAACTACTCAAGTAACACCCCTACTCTTAACCACCGATTACAACATGATACAAACTGTTCTTCAAAGCAAAAAATCACCCTTGCGCCAACTAGCAGATATTATTTCTGCTTCAGTTGACCAGATCGATGCTGCCTTCGAGAATTTTGGTCAACAGTATCCAAGCCTTGACAAGCCCTTCAATCCGACTGCTCCATCCGAAGCTATATCCTTATCTCCAGAAGTAGTTCGCTGCTCGTCTCTCATTGTCGCCGCATGTGGACATCTTTCTGCAAATGTCAATGTCCCTGCAATGTCTATTTACGCCACGGCGGGTGGGGTAAGATGTTTATTCAGTGTGCAAGAGGCTCCTACTCACCTCATATTTGTCAATATTGTAGTTTCATGTATCAGCTGCTCTCGGTGCAGCCCTCGAAGGAAATACCGTGGAGATCCTAAGGGACCACCCTTCTGGCCTTAGTATCTATGATATTTCAGCCCAGAATGGAATGGACCCTATACATCTGGGTAAGCCAAATAGTCAACGCTCCAAGTCCAAACTAAGTCAATACTAGGTCGTATACTTCGGTTGCTGGCTACACATCATATCTTTATTGAAATCACACCCAACGTTTTTAAGAACAACAGACTGTCTTCGATGATGGACACCCTGAAAACCGTTAATGAAATCCAATCAGAGTAGACGTCTTTCCCTAAAAGGTGACTTATAAAAACTATCTGAAAGTTGTTTTTTATAGCCCGGAGAACAAACACGTTGGTACACCCGGAATGAGCGCATTAATTGAACATACATGTGATGAAATCATGAAAGGGGCTAGTTTTTTGACCGAGTTCTTAACTGACCCGGTGATGGGTTCTTCGGGTGCCCAAGAACATTCTCCGATGGGGGTATGTCAATTGCTATTCTTGTTTTGATTTTGAATAAATATGCGTCTAGGTGGCGTTTAAATATAACAAACCCTCCTGGGAGTGGTACGAGAATCCTGGAAACGAGTATAGGGTCAAGAGGTTCATGGCGGCAATGGAAGGATCAACCAAATTTGACCCACCCAACGCCATTCTCCAAGGATTTGATTGGGGTAGCCTTCCCTCTAAGGCGCTCGTCGTCGATGTTGGAGGGGGTATGGGTCACACTACCAAGAAAATCTGCGAGGCATATCCTGATTTGAAGTATGTGGTCCAAGATCGCCCTATGGTAATCGAACAAGGTCGTAGTAAGGTTCGCCTTTCGGTTTTTCCTAGACCAAATAAGTTATTAGAGATAATATTTGGGTTTGCAGTTTTGGCGAAATGAATTTTCCGAGGCACTGTCGGACGGGTCAGTGGTATTGCAAGGTTAGTTGTCTTGAATCCAAAATTAAATATATCATCATTTGGCATCTTTTAGCACATGATTTCCTGACCGAACAGCTGATCTTGCACGCAAATGTCTTTTTATGCCGCATGATCTTACATGATTATGGGCGTTCCATGGCTAAAGTTATTCTTCAGCATCTTCGTGACGCTGCGTCGCAGGACACAAAGTTACTCATCGTCGACACGGTACATTGTTTTATTACTTTCCTGGTATCTTTACTGACATTGACTAGATCGTCCCATATGCATGTCTAGATGAAAGTCAGATGGAAGCTGGTCGCGGTATTCCTGGGATGGAGTTTCCACAGCCTCCTGCGCCTTTGCTAGCGAATCTTGGGAAGGCTAATGCTATTCCATATATTGCAGATTTTCAGGTGGGTTTTAATATTACCTATTCTATGGTTTCGCATTAACTTTTCGCTCCGAAGATGCTTGTTGGTTTCAATGGTGAGGAACGCACCATTGGAACCTTCACTGAGCTTCTATATGAGTCGGGCTGGAAGATCACCCGAGTCTTTACCATACCCGGATCAATCCACAAACAGATCCTGGCAGTGGTCGCATAGCCCTGGTGAGTGTTTGCATCATCTGGGGTGGTCAAAAGACTTATCTGGTAAATTTTGCTTCAAAGGTTCACCAACTAGATAGTTACGTGTCTTGCTTGTTATGATATAGATATTCATTTGAGTGGGTAGTGTATTTATGATTATTGATGTGGCCTTTTCTCTGGTTCCTGCGTTTCAAAATTCAGGTGGGGATTGAAATTTTTAAAAATCTCTTAGACTTCGCCTCGGGCCCTTCACAAATAAAATAAAAAACCCCCCAGGGGCCAGCTGGATAAAGGCAAACCATCCATTCAAATAAAAAGTTTCGAAGTGCATGGCCACGGGCGAAGTAGAGAAGCACATAACGGAACCAACGAATCCTTGAAGGCATCAGTATGTATCGTCCATTGATGCTATTTTGACTATCGATAGTGACATATCGCCCACTGAGCCTTCGGTAAAAGACCAATATTGTCCTGGTTCTGATACCTTTGTTCCAATTGACCTTGACGTCCTTTAAAGCCCATATGAAAAGCATAAGATCACTATATCTTTATTATTCCATACCTATGTTTATGTTCCTTTTCCATTTAATTTATGCTTGAAACACATTT
>MU150306.1:35545-49888 GCA_015584075.1 Collybia nuda
TAAGCCTTATATACATGTGTAATATACTACTAGAATATTCTACTACTAAGGAGTAGGTAAATGTATATTCTCTGAGGTTCTTTGTGCTCCACATATCCAATCAGTGTATGACTTGGATTGCACAGCCTCTAAACTCCAACAAAAGCCAATCAAGGAATCACTGGTAAAGGACACCTGGAATCCTCAAGGATGAAGAAAACCTGCCAACAAATTGGATTTGGCAGCCTAGTGTTTTAGTGGGTTAGGTCTCCCTTGACAGCTTGCTATTGATGAAGATCAGATCCCCACACTGCCCTAACCGGCGTACATAATTATATATCACTAGGGTCTTTGGGTTCACAATAGTTACTACTACGGGTGCAATCCCCGTCGAACCAGCAGGCGGAAGGGGCCGATTCGATCAGTTTTCAACCACCTGTCAACCCTCCAGGTTTGACAACACTCCACCATAAAAAGAAATTTGCATTAAGTACTAAAGTGGCCTATCTATTCCACCAGCTCAAGAATTACAACCAACAATTTGTATAACTTTGGAGTTGCGATTACGCTGTTCGGTAGAGACCAAAACATTATTGGAGGACGAGACACTAATTGACTCTGGTGCAAAGCCTATGGCAGTCACAGCTGTGTTACTCATCACAACGGTGCCGCCTCCGTCATGTTGGTTGACGCGAATCAAAACAAGATTCAACGCAATCCCAACAACCTGGCCACCCTATATTAAGACAATTAGCCTAGGATGAAAACATGGAATGCCCATTTTTTTTACCACTGCAGTTGTAATGTATACAGAATTGCTACCTGTGATATGGGTTAGGAAAGTGACAATGGAGGTGATGGTGTATATGAGAGCAGATTCAATAACTGCCTTCATAGCAATCTGCAGGCGGCTCAGGTGGGGGGCCCGAGCTACAAATAATGGTGCCAATGTATTCCTGCCTCGACTTTTGCTTTCAACACGCCAGATGCGTAGCACAATCATTGCTAACCAAGTCCAATTCAAAAACAATATACTGAGCAAAAGAGGGCAGACATACATGATGCATAGATGTTCAGAGAAATTGTCGAGACCCAAAAACCAACAGCTAGCCGCAATAATAACTGGTTCCCGTTGAGACGAGGGATTTTTCCTCCATGCAGTTTCCACTCCGCAACCATAACCATTATTGAACTAACCAGAAGACCCATATAAAAGATGGTTGGCAATATTACGGCTCGTAGTGACTTGTTGCACACTACCCAGCAACGATATATCTAAAATAACAAATTTAAACATTCGGGAATAGAATCCAAGGGTCAGTTATTACCAATATACAATCTGCAATGTCTGTCTGGAGCTGGAAACACATGATCTGCAAATGTCAATAGGAATCTGGCAAAAACTTGAGACCTAAATACCTTTACTACATTAAGCCAGTCTTGGCCAAGCTGTTCACCCAACCCCGCCCCCAGACAATCGTGATTTAGGAGTGCCAAAGTGCGAAGAAGTCCCATAGCAAGGTTCAAGGTCGAGAGAACAAATATTGAAAAGACAACTAATAGTGTGAACTGCTGGCGCTTGAATCGGGATGTCCATGTTATTTCGGGGTGAGATAAAGCAATGCTATGGATGCTGGCGGCAAATGTTATGAAATGAATACCATAGAACGCGCACTCGACGAATATAGCCACAACTTGAGCAACCGTGCTTGAGATTTGTGGCATTGTAGGACCAAGGTTTTTGGGGGGCTTGTAGGGATCAGCAAGTTTGTACGAAGAAATTCTAAACTACACTATTATCTGTAACGGATCGGATACCATTTCTCAATCACTGTGTCGTTGCTATGTGCAGCAACGTGAGAACCGGCACCCAACTGGCCGGAGCGAGCAGCTATGGCCAACCAATGGAAAACCCCCGAATTTAGACGGGTTCATATCAATACATATCAGCGGGGGCCAAAATTTTTCCTTGCTCGGAACAGACATTGACTCACACTCCAAAGTTATAACTAACTCCGTGGATCCCTGGAACCACGGCACATTTATCATTACAACAGTGTTCCATTTTGATCTCTAGATGTTGGCTGCGTTTGGATGGATTTTGATGCACCCACATCTAAATTAAACGTTCTATCAACACCGTGCCACATGTTCGTTTTCGCAATGTTTGTTAGAGTATCCCTTGGAGCCAAGATTGAAGGCATTAGTAAATGTCATTTGAAGGCGGGACCTAATAGTAGGTGCGAAGTCCAGTGTAATCACAGCTACATTCCCTATCACAAATAGCACCATCTCTGACACGTCGGCCGTTGATGTGAAACAAACCGAGTTTTAGTGTACTCCCAACGATTTGGGTGCCCTGCACAAGTCAGTTGGATTTGGATGGACCTAAAATTTGCGGCATTGGATCAGAGAGGATCTACAGTAGATCATAGATGAGCCTTGACGTAACCAAGAGAACAATATAATTGGGAACTAGGGAAATACAGCAATTGTAGCTTGACGACATCCTTCTTTGGCATCCCTATTTAGGAGAGTATCGAGAATCCAAGATGTTTTCGTCCATGGCTTTGATTTCTGTGTGAACGGGAATAAAACAATGTAATATAGAAAATATTCAAAATGGGACTTACGAAGAGCAACCGACTTGGAGTAGAAGCGATTGAGCGAGAACGGCCCTGTAGGTTAACAGTGATTGACTTCAAGTTTTTATAAAATTGTATCAACACTGACCAATCATGTACCACAGGCCCGCATAAGGAAGTGCTCGATACCAGCTCATTTCTCCTTCCTTATCAACACCAAGTAAACGAGGGCAATTATTGGCAATCTTATCACCACACAACATTCGGATGGACTCCCGCATGTCACCTAGACTAGGGGGTGCGCTGAGCCATGGTCTGGCAAGGTAGACGAAATGACATACCCAGTAGCACAAATTATGGCGTCTGCTACAAGCTTTGATTCATTATCAAAGACCAATCCATCCTTCTCAAATTTCTTAATCTGTGCATCATTCTTAAGCTTAATTTTTCCATCAATGATCAGTTGAGATGCGCCCGTATCTAGGAGGAACATAGTTAAAATCCTAACCTCCGCACCTCAGTTGACATACCAAAGAAGTATCCGCCCCCCTTTTCTTTATTTTGTAGGGCTACGCCAGCATCCTTCATCCCATTGTTAACTCTGAAACCAACACCTCGTAGTTTATCCAAAACATCTCTGATTCATAGATGAGATCAGTAGGTAATTGTATCGCATGGGCGTAGCTTGCTTATAATCTGTAGTTATAGCCTTCATTGAGCGCTGACCAAGGCCGTTTTCCTGCAATATTTGAGGCATAGACAACGCAAGACAATCAGCAATCTCTATGGGAGGAGAACCTTCGCCATAAAGGGCTGTTCAGTGTGCAGGAGAGGGAATCAGATGGGTTTTTAAACGTGAAAGAAAGGCCCACCTCCCCCCAAGAATTTCCAGCCTCGATCCATACTAAAAACCATTGTAGAAGATCGCTGAAACATGGTCACGTCTGATGTACGACACATCATATAAGTATGATCAGACAGAGATAGACTGCTATGACAACTTACCCACACCATTCTCTGCCAGGTCGGCGCAAATATCATGAGCTGAATTCCCGGCTCCAATAACGATCACTTTCTTCCCAATATATGCGGAGGCCCGTTTGTATTGCGTAGAATGGATTATTTGACCTTGAAAAATATCCTGTCGCGAAAATAATAAGGTTGTGTCTGATGGTCATAGGAAAAACTTTGACCTGTCCAGGATAATCAATGGCCTTTGGGACTCCGTCTCCCATCCCAGTTGCAAATACTAAAATCGGAGGTGTCATCAGTTCTGAAGCTATCGCGCACTAGACTTTGAGAGAAATGTAGTAAACACCAAGATGATTAGCATGGAACACACGAAAAGCTCCATCAGGGCACTGCACATGAACATTCCATTTATTGTTGGAATCTTGTATTGCACTCAATACAGTGGATGATGTCCAGATATTGAGGTCTAGGTTGTTGGCATAACTTTCTAGCCACTCCGCCATCTGGTGGTCAATCAATAAGGATACGCGTTGACGCTGTTGAATTAGTCCTTACTTTGAAGCCTGGAGTATAAACTGGCCATGTCGGCGGGAAGCTATTCGGATTTCAGCTGATATCAAACGATCGCATGAACGACCACGCACGGAATATAAGGCATGGAATCCCACCCTAAAAATGAATATCGTGAACGAAGTTTTTCAAAAATTCGAAGTCCACCACGTACAAACAGGGAAGTGAAGACACAGGTTATCATAGCGTTTACGCCAAGAGTCGCCAACGCGAGAGTCCTTCTCAATGATTAGATACGAGACACCGATGTACTTGAGCCGTGCCGCTAGTGCCAACCCACTTTGACCTCCACCAATAATAACAACAGAAGGGTCTTCATTGGCGAATTTGGAGTTTCTGGCACGCCTTTCCGCCCACAAAGCGCTTGACACAGTCTCACGTGCCCGGAGAGGACCAATTTTCTCAGGAAAACCGGTCAGACCCTCAAGGTTCGTAAAAACTGTATAAGCTTTCCACTCGCCGCTGGTAGTGGGGACGAGACGGAACACCCCGGATCCAGAACCAACCTTGGTGGTAAATTCGAACATTGCGATAATCCAAATCAAGTCAGGAAACGGCTGTTGAAGAACAGGTAGGCCCTTCAGCTTGAGGTCTCGCAGCTCCACCAGGTCTAAACGATCAGCAAGAAATGTGCGTATATTCGAAACCCCATCAAATGTGCGGATGTCCCATGTTAAAGCGAGTACATCACGCCAGAGGCCTTCATCGCAGATAAGCCCAAGGATGCCGTCAATATCGCTCATAGCAATGTTCGTGGAGAGTTCTTCTAACCATCTTTGTGCAAGAGCGACGTGGTGAACATCAGTTGGCGGCGCTGTAAGGCCAAGTCTATCGAGGGTAGGAAGTCGGGAGCTCCAGTTTTCTGTGGTCATCTTCAAAGTCTGGCCCAATGCTGAGCTGCTGAACCCCGGAGATATCTATCGCCCTCACAGGAGTTCACACACTCTGCTCATCAAGCTGCCACATTCTGAGCTATGCCGTTGATTAGGTCTTCTTTGGGACTTTCCTTTCCCTCGTCTTCTGATACTATTATGACGCCATCAGAAGAATTATATACATATATATAGAAACATACAGGAAAAAATACGGCAAGTCAAATGCACTTTTTATGGTGATGGTTCTTTTGGTTTTTGGCAACTATTTGAATGTTTACCCCTAAACAACCAAAAAAGCTGTGCCAAAAACCATGTCTACATCATCCTCCAAGAATGTCCTACCCCATGTACCACTACAACTGAGATCAGAACGGTAACCTCTCATGGCAGAGCCACAGCTCCTATGAAATCAAGAGGGGTGACTCACCGAGGATATGACACCAAACTACATTAGCTTCCCGTGGAGATCCCATGACAGCCTCTGGTGGGTTCCTGAGGATCGATTACTGTGAATTTAGCTCTATCAGGTTGGTGAGCAGTACCCGTTGATTACATGGATGCAGGAAGTGTGTACACGGTGATAGGTCATCCAATAATATCGTCAGGGCTTGACAACCTACAATACAAGCGTGCATCTGTTGCATGTAAATCAGATCTCGCGAAGCTTCTGACAGATGACTTTCAGAGTATCTCCGAGGAATTCAAAATCAGATAACTATAATAGTCACGTTGAGCTGGGAAGGAGAATATTTAATAATCAAGTTACCTGGTTGTAAATTTGGGCACTTGCTCGAGCCCACCATCGTCCTTTGTAAGAAAATAGTATCGCGGAAATCCCATGAATTTCGAATAACTCTTCTTGGAATTTGAAATACAGCTCCGCAGAAGGCAGAATAGTTGAGGGAAGCGGAAGCTCAACATTAATCTAAGGGCACCCATAAGTAAGGCACAACCGAGAATTTTATTGATTTTGTTGTCTTACCATATTACCAATAAATTCACCTTCCTTCTCTGACGAATCCAATATTGAAGTTCCGAGTATTTCAACTATACGACGACCACCAATCATTGCAAGTGAATGACAGTACGTGTTGATCTTTTCTTCTCCACCTATAACTTTACGAAATGCGAGAGCTTGAAGGGAAAAAAGGGTAAGAATACCGGTATATTATTGGGGCAAAACAAATATACCAATTTCGACGCTTAATACGGGGATGGGATCTGTCATTCCACTCCCTAACAAGGTTCGGGGTGCGTTAGCGTCGATGAGGGTGTAAAGTATTGGACTGGGACAAACAATAGAATTGCCATACAAAATCTGAAGGACGAACTCCAGGGGACTGATATTTGAATCCGGGTAGCACAGGTTGCTTTATCATCCCCTGGTTTCTTTGAAAACCCTCGGTTATTTTGCCAGCGATCCAAAATAAACTAGCCCACCGGAATGGGACATACAAAAGTGCGCTGGATCGTTTAGCATATAACCATTTGCTACAGTTCTACAAGTTGATTAGTAATCAAGATATAGAACATGTAATGATTTGGCAGACAGAGATCCAAAAATCAGGATTGACGGCACCTAACTCAAGTTTTATTTCCTGACCCAATGAATGTGCTGCATCGACGATGCTCCAAACGCCCTCCTCGCGACATATACGAACCATGTCCTTCCAGGGCAATATAATTGCTGGTGTCGAGGAGATGCTTTCAAAGAGAGCAACTACCTTTGATGTAGGTCGCTGCTTGACAGAATCAGTCTTTAACACCCGAATGTGGTTTCTGAACGATTTCAAAATGGATGCATGGGATGTTGGGAGATCTACCACAAATTCCACAATCTGTAGTGCAGGTTGATTACGACTTAATTCACGTATCGCCGATGCAATAGTTGTGAAAATTAGATCCGCTATATGAAACCAAGGTCAAGCTCATAATTTCACAGCCCCATGATAAACTCACTGTGTACTAAAATATCTCCAGACTGCCATTCAAAGTTTTTCAAGACGGTCCCAATTCCCGTTGCGACATTAGGAACAAAAACACATGTATCAACCTCGGCACCAACAAAGCTTGCGACAGCAGCTCTTGCTGAATCGATGTGGTTGAAGTATTTGTACCGCATAAAATAATCGAAATTGCGGTCAATACTTTTACTGAGATTTTGGCACGCATCTTCAACCGGAGCTGGGACTCCGCCAAAGGATCCTGACGCCAAACCATATATTCAGAATAATGTCAAGGTATTGAAACAATACTCACCATGATTTAAGTGGATGAAAGAAGGGTCCCCGAGAAATAATTTTCTAGATTCTTCGCCGAACAATGGTAGTCCGGTCGCGCTAAGTGCACGCCCCCATTCGTTGATTGTGGCATACTGGGATCCACTTGAGGTCACACGCATTGATCGCAAACAGGGGTACTCGATAGAACCCCTGGGTTGAAAAGAGTTTTATAAGGAGGTTCGGTGGGTTATAATTAACGGCAACCATCGATGACTTGCTTCGTGTACATGAGAAATTGGGACCAAATTTTCCAGGGTGTGGGAACATCTTTCTGTTACTAAAAGAGCCGACTTTTAAGGCCGAAGAGGACTTCTGTTCAACCAATAGGACCGCCACAGAAGAATCATACTTGAGAACATACAATTTTAACTCACAAGATCATACATCAGTCCGATACCTTAACGATTATCTTGGTCCTCTCCCGAACCAAGCGTAGGATACACTTACTTATCCGAAACTTGATAAGAGTCATAAATACATTGGATCATTAATACCGGAAGATCTAGCTAGAATTCAAGGTGGCTCCAAGTCTACTAGGCCCGAGTCCTCCACACCCCTTCAGGTAAAAAATTCTTATACCCACCTCACCGTGTGATCCTCTTTGTTTACTAATACATTGATTAACTTGGACTGCCAACCTGACGAACAGCACCGATTTCCATCATTCAAGTGCCATTCTGAGCTCGGAACGATCACGAACAGTTAAAATATTCCCTCGCCTTCCTCGGGAGGCGAACTCTCAGACAACGAAGCGGAACATTATCGCGACATTCCCTCAATATAAAGCATGTTTCTTTGACTTATACAATCCCATAGTTCAATATTTGACCTAAGAAAGTTTACAAACGCGCCCACCATGCCTACATTCGACTTCGACTCCTTTTTACAGCCGCCGCCTGGTCTGCCCATTCAGTATGCGTTCGATTTCCAGCTAGAACACAATGCCCACTACCCCATACTCGTTCATCCAAATGGAGGGGGCCTAAAGTATTACAATTACTCAGAAGTGGTCCCTGCAATCCACCGAGCGGGCCTTAGCATCAGCACGTCCATTGGCTTCCCAATTTTACAGGGAGGATCGTCAGTTCCACCCGTAGTAGCCATCGTTGCCGAAACGAGTACTCATTTTTTGTCTTTTGCTTCAGTGGTGTAGTATTAACTCATGCATTTATTCACAGATAATCTGACCTACCTCACAGTTATTCTGGTTAGAATCTGTCATTCTTATAATAAACAACTGACGTGGGCTGCGTCAGGGATGCTTACGGGCCGGCATCACCGTTCTGCCTATCTCTCCACGCTTTTCATCTAGTGTCATCGCACATCTTTTACGAACTGCCAAAGCTACTCACGTCTTAATTAGTGAAAGCATGTACAACGTAACCTGGAAAGCCATTGAAGATATCAAAGAGACGTCGTCCCACACACCCCCAGGAATTGTCTATATGCTTACATACCAAGACCTGTACCTACCATCTGAAAGCGGGGTTCTAAGTACCGCGTTCCTCCCCCCACATCATCCAGAATTTGGGAAAACACAGCCTAGCATGATCCTCCATTCTTCTAGTATGCTGAAATTCCCTTTTTTATTTTGGCCAGAGTTTAATATACATTTGGATAGGTTCAACGTCCTTATTTCCGAAACTGATCCCCTGGTCAGAACAATTCCTCACTTCTATTTCTGCAATAGGTGTGATTTTGGTGCGGACGTAATAACCAACCGTCATAACCACAACCTCCAGAATCAGCCATCCCAAGGTTTCGTGGGAGGACCTTCGGTACACAGGCAACTGAATTCTTCCATGGAGCAGGACTTTATTTCATATTCTGGGCGGTAAGTTGGTGACACCTCCAATTTTACACGATCTTTGCATATGAACTTTCGTAGTGCCGCGTTGGGCTCATTTTGGCCACAATGGACCCACTTAATCCCCAAACCTCTATCCCTGCGGAAGAAGATCTCATTTTCAGAAATTTTGAGGAGACAAGGCCTGCGTATATATGGGCTTCACCGCGGTTCATTGAGGTAAATCACCATAAACCCCTGAACAATAAGAAATATTTATTGTAGCTCTTCTCTTAGATATGGGCAACTGACCCACACAAAGTTAGGTTTATGAAAACAGTAGATGGGGTGGTGAGTTGTCGTACTTGATATTGGTCCGATTTTGATTCCGCCTATCTTTGGCAGATCTTCGGCGGCCGTTTTCTAAATAAACGCATTGGAGACAAGCTCGTTGATGAAGGGGTTTCAATCTTCACAGTTTACGGATCGTACGTGGCTCACAGTATATCATTCTTTGATGAAATGGTGACCTGCGAATACCAGAACCGAATGCAGTTATGTCAGCACATTTATATCAGGTATGCTACTTCGTTGCATGTTTGCTCTCTATTACTCATTGTATTGAAAGAACCACAAGGAAAAGACTGGGAATATTTCACACTCAACCCAGGAGTATTTACCAAGTTGAGACACGTCGAAACCTCAGACATGGGGTCAATTCATGAACTCTTTGTTGTGGTAAGGACAGGTCATCAAATTTGCGCCGCTTCTGATTATCTTGTTTCTCAGTCGAAACCAGGACTTCACGAACTTCCAGTAACAGTCTGGAATGCTAAATGGGATTGGGACCCGGCGTATCAAAGTAGTGACCTCGTAATCGAACATCCGACGAAAACGGGGCATTATAAGATCTTGGGGAGAAAAGGTGATCAAATCATGATGTCTTCAGGCGAAGTAGTGCGTGGACAAATAGCTGAAATTATCATCATGTCTTGAGAACTTATGGCTGTCCACAGGTCTATCCTATTCCAATTGGTAGGAAATTTATTCTAAATGCAAGTTGGTAGGCATCCGCTGACCTTTTTGAGTTGTTTATAGAGGATGATATCCGTTACATGGCAAAGTTCGTGAAATCTGCCATTGTGTTTGGTTATAGTCGCCCGTGCCTGGGCGTTATCATAGAATTGCACACACCCTCTGAGGCCCTTAATACTGAGCAGTCAGATATCTTATGGTGTGTCACCCTTCACGGAACATGACGAGTCGCTTTTTTACCCTTGTTGTAGTGAAGTACTTGAAAAAATCAACGAAAATTTACCGCTTTATGCGCGCATCTCGATCAAGGTACAGCACAACTTTTATTACGAAAGTTTTACCCTTAAACAAACCCTATTCAGATGGTTATTACTGCTAGCTCGCAGAAGCCATTCCCTTATGGAAACAAGGGAGTTCCTCGGAGGCCGGTCATTCTTCGAGCATATGATACAGAAATCTACGAAGCATATGCCTTGAATAACAACTATACTAAAGGCGTATGAGGACCCAGAGACTCACGTTATTCAGGATCGGCCGTCGGAAAGATGGGAAAATATACCCCAAAGCATAGTATAGAATGTAAAGGGGAGTCCTTGCGCTCCCCTTGGTTAACAAGCCAGCCTATTGTCTAAAATGGCTGTGATGGATGACACTCGAGAGAACCCCTCCAGAAAGCCTGCGACAACTATATAAAACGAGGCGGATAAGACGCACTATAGACAGGAAATTTTATGTGAATGTCACACATACCGTAGCGCCTTAATGTCCACCACTACAACAAGCTCCGAGTTTGGAGTATGAGGGCGAGGTCTTGGGGGTGTGTTCGGGGGAATAGGAAGCTGCGAGAGTACTGGGATGGGTTTTACACTGACCTTGAAGAAGGGGATCCTGGATGCGATACGGTAGTTGTAGTAACCCCGTCTTTATCAGAGCCGATGTCGAAAACAACCAACTGTTCTGGATGAAAAGAAGCTGTTAGGTTCAGCAGGTCATTGGCGTGAGATGAAACGAACTTGGAATGTTCCAATGGCGACGGCCTGCCATAGTCGTAAATCCTCTAATTTGTATTCAAATGACAGCGCTCACCGTTTTCAGTTGATTTCTTTGACGACACATATATGCGCGTGATACGGAATGCGAACGAGTCATTGGCGTACTTCCACCTTCCAGGTGTGTAGACTAATTCGTCGTCTATGCAAGACATTAGATTAGAGAATATCAGCATCGGGAATCAGTGGAATTGGTTTACAGGGTCCTAATGAAAGGGGTGTGTCACCAGTTGCCGTGTTCATGGTTATGCATCAAGACGTACTAACGGGACTGTCTGTGTACGAGGCGACCTGAAAAAGAAATGGAACCCTCACCTGGATTGAACCCGGTCCCCCGATAAATTCCCCACCAGCTATTAGGACGTCCGCCTCGTGTGGCTTTCAAATTTCTTCAAATTTTAGGGCCTGAGGCTGGGCCCGCACATCACTAGTTGGTGCCTCCTTTAGTCAATTGACCGCCGCAACTATAATCTCCCGACTGGTCCTCAATCTCCGTTCATCTGATATAGCTTTGCACGGAGCAGCAGCAGTACAGAAGATTCCTACGAGCCCCATGAACGAACTATAGGGAATTTGGGTGGAGAGCTCGCATCTGCTTTTGAGCCAGTTGATCGAGATAACGACAATGATAATGACGCTATCCCTATGAGGGCTCACTATCATCAGTAATAAAGTTATGTACAGCCCAAATTGCGAGAGATGTTGGAAGCTTTGCAAATATATGTATATATGCATAATCTTGATATTCTATGGATGTGCGCGTGAATGAAAAGCATAGTACAAACTTGGATCAAATACTTTCAGCCGGACCTGCTTCCCGGGTGAACGTGTGACAGACAAGTTTCGGAAGTTGGAGCTATATCGAGAGTAAAAGGAGCAGTATATTTACTGCATGTCCAAACATTATATATACATGCATGCCGCCCTGTTAGGTACTGAAGGTAGGCAGTCAATTATACCTACTTGGGGGAGACGTCAAGGTGACAGTAATAGAATTGATAGGCAGAAATAGAACCCAGGTCACGTTCCAGGAGAGCATTAGTGGTAGCCACTCTTAATTCCGCAAGAGGCGAACAGGAATTGATCGCATTTTATTAGATTTTTGGGTTGAAGGGACAAGATACCCGTTTTGACTGGACATTAAGCTGAGCCGAAGGGGTGGATGGGCTGATTGAACGCTAGGCGAGGCAGGAGGTGATGACGTCGAAGGGGCGCTAACAACTTGTACAATCGCCTGCGTTTCGATATTGTGAATATCTATCGTACCGTTCGGTAGGAGAGCAGTAATATATGGATAATCCAGGCCTAGTGGTAGAAGAATAAGACAACTAGACACTCGAAATATGGAGAACATACAAACAGCCTCTGGATGGCTTGACCATTCCAAAGTACCACGGACGGGATCACCGTCAGAAGTAATGAAAAGACCGATAGTGGTAGCACCGGTCCATGAAAGAATAAGATATTCATTATCCCCAACGACAGTGATAGAGGGTTTGACGACCACGGGGGAGTCCATGGCTTGGGAGAGGGGTAGAATAGGGAATAAGGAAGCGCCTTCTAGATCGACAATATTATAATGTTCCTTGTCGGCAAGACACAAAGACTGCCCAATCCGACGGGCCAGGCTTGCACCTTGAGGTAAAGGTATTTCCTGTACGATAGATATCATAAGAAACAATCACAATAATTCAACAAATTAGAAACCTTGATAAAGTTGAGGCGCTCCCGCATGACATACATAGCAATCCCAGTCCTTTTGATAATGGAAATATTCACAGGATCCAATGGAAGTACAGGGCCTGATACCGATGGTGGAGGTCTCTGCAGGTCTCTGTGGTCCACCGCAAAGGTTACGACATGTCGAATAGGCTTCACTATATTAAGTGAGACTGGATCTAATGATGGAATCGTGTAAAAGTGGAGAGTTCGATCTAGATAAAGGGGATTGTTAGGCGATATCCTGTAACGTAAGAAAAGTGGGTGTACTGAAGTACCAGATAGGATGAATGCGCGAGAAAGGCTAGGAATAAGGACAATCTCATCCACTGGTTTTTCGTTCGGCACAGTTTGGCGAGATAATATACTGTATGATTCGAGCTGGGTTATTCGTGAATGTGAGAGCTTTGAACTCGATTGGAGCACCGACCTTATTAGGATCGTCTGCTTGCAAAGCAAAGCGAATTAAATCTCCATTAGAGCAGCCCACGTATATTTCAGAGCCTGCATAATATCACACCATATAAACTCGTTCCGAAGTAAAGCGGAATATGGTGTCATACCTAACGCCTGAGCACAGCGAACTTGAACAGCGGGCTGTGTCGGCTCTGGACCTGCTATTTAACATTTAACAATGAGGAACGCGACAGGTGTTCGCGAAAATTGAAATGACCAAAATCGCTGACGACGCTAGAAATGAGATGTTGAACTTGATATGGAGGAACATCGACAGGGTTAGTCGGAGCGTAAGTCATCTAGGATCTCGTCTAGGAAATTGAGAGTTGAAAAATGGGGAGCGCTGAGGTAAGCGATGGTTGAACACTGGACACGAACTGAGTTTGGTAACCGCAACCAAGTTGACCGTGACTCTCATCCGACCTTGGAGCAATCAATAAATTCTGGGAATGCTCCTCACTTTCTCCATTGACGACTATCGGCGCGAAACCGGGTCTTGAGTAAACTCTGAAACACGAAAAAACATCCAGTATGGCCAGTAGCCGGAGACAGTCTATGACACAATCCATGAGCAATAGCTGGACTGAATCCTCACCGTTAAGCTTGATCAACCCTCCAACTGTAGATTCGGAAGAATGGATCAGAGATTGGAGTGATGTATTTGCCAGAGGTGATCGTTGACTGTTCATCCGGAGTTTATCATCACTGACGCTTGGAAGACATTACCGATTCTCGAATAATATTTGTGGCTGCAGAGACAAGTGTTGAGGATGCGTGCGAAGTAAGTAACTAATTTTGAAAAGGTGTACATATAATGATAATTGGTAACGAACATTTAGATATTGCTTTCAGAAGATACCCTGTGTCTTGCTGTGAAACCCCCTGATTTTAGTGGCACATCGTACTCAGGATTATTCGATGTATGTCATATGTGCTTGACATATCGATGAATTCACATATATACTGTCTAGTTCTCTGACGTCAATGCTTTCTTGACGCTGGCTGCCATTCGACATACACTCCCTGAAGAATTGC
>MU150306.1:52882-88939 GCA_015584075.1 Collybia nuda
CAACTCAAGGCCCAACTGGAGTCTAGTTATGAGGATGTCTACTTTGATGAAGATGCTATTTACATGGAGCGTAATTCTCGGGACTTTCGACGACGCATCAAAGTTATCGACACTAACACCGAAGTTGTGTGTGATTACCTGCGGTCACGTTCGTTAGTCGCAGGGGCGCCCTCCCCCGCCATTAAAGAGGTGTTTTACCCCAAATATATCACTCCAGAACATTATAATCGCTGCCGAATCCAGGCTGCCGCCCCAGAGGCTGGGGTGGGAGGAGGATTCGGTGGGTTGTTTTCAATGACATTCACTTCAAGCGCTGCTTCCGAGGCCTTCTTTGATGCTCTCCCATGTTACAAAGGACCCAGTCTTGGAACTAACTTTACCCTCGCTTGTCCGTTCACTATCCTTGCACACTTCGCCGAGCTAGACTGGGCCGCTCAATATGGTGTTGAAGAGGGCCTGGTCAGAATTAGTGTGGGCATGGAAGATAAAGAGCTTTTATTGCACTCTTTCGAAACTGCATTGAAAGCAGCTGAAGAAGTCATCGCACATTAATCGTCCCTTCCCGCACAAACAATTAGACGAAAATCCTCCAACAGGATTTAGAAATGTATCAATAGGCCCAATTGTATCCAACTACAATGTTATACTGTATTACAAGGAATGATTATATACACATATCTGACTTACGAATTTTCTTCTGATGTTTGGCATGCGCACTGAGCCAAAAAGGGCTGAAGAATTGTCCGTGATTTATATACGAGGTGCCGGGTGGGAAAAACAAGTCTCGGATGTAGGGCATGCCCCTCTTCGTGACACAAACCCACACTTTTACACCAACACAACATACTACTAACATCAAGTTCCCAAATCCTTATATTTATATAGGACTACGGACAGTGGGAAGTTTCGACTTTAGGTCAACGTTACTGAATCTAATTGGGTTTTGACAGCGATCCCATCTCTTAACACCAGCGGCCCGATATCAACGTCTTACATATACAGAAGCAATCGCCGCAGAATCCACGATGACTATACATTATTCTGCATCAGTAGGCGCTGCCAGTCCTAAATTTGCACCAGACACAAAAATGATCATCACGAATCATGATAGTCCCACATAGTCAGGACCTTTGTCAGTCATTTCCCAGGCAACGCCTTTCCACCTTGAGGTTCGAGTTCTGCCTGAATATTAAAAGCTTAACCTGACATCCCCAAATCATTTTTGACTTAAGGTACGCCTAGACTCGTGACCATCCCATATAATGAACGAATTGTTGATATAGGTTGCTCATAGGGGATCGGTCACCGGTCTAAGGTACACCTTCGATTCATTTAAGATGACGTTTCTTATTCGCGTTCTCTATAATCACGGACAGTTCCCTTTTCTGAATATGATGGGAGAGTTTACTACGGTCATCCCCCTCCCCATTGCCTTGCTTTGCGCAGCTTTGCTGACATGGGCTATCGCAAACCGCCATCTGAACGTTTACCCACCTGGCCCAAGAGGACTCCCCTTCGTTGGTGCTGCATTTTCTTTACCGAAGGAAAAAGAGTGGGTAACGTATGATGAATGGAAGGAGAAATATGGGCCGATTGTTGGAATTCGCGCTTTTGGCAATAAGCTCGTTATCCTCAACACGGCAGACCTCTCGAACCGATTGCTGAACAAGCGCAGTAGGATCTACTCCCAACGAGGACCGACGCCGATGCTCGAAATGTCTGCCCATATTTCTCCAGCCCTCTAATTCCATTTTTGATCCTTTATACCTCAGGATGGGATTTGACTGGAATATAGGGCTCATGCCTGTCGGCCAAAGGCTTACACTTGCTCGCCAAGTGCTGTTGCGTGGGCTGTCTGCACAAAATGTTATTGGGTATCGTGCATATCAAGAGAAGTATGTACGGATGCTGCTTGGTAACCTCATTGAGTCACCAGCGAACTTTGCTCGGCACCTTAGAAGGTGAGGCCACGATAAAGTTTTGACTGTTCACAATGCTGAAAATTTCGGCCATTTTTCACGAGTAGATTTAATGTGTCTATGACTCTGGAATTATTTTTTGGATTAGAAACGAAAGAACGGCTCCATGATCATGATGAATTTGTTACTTTGAATGAAACTATCATGGATCTTACTAGTCGTGCTGGATCTCCCAGTGCATATATTGTTAATACCTTTCCAAGTTGTGCGTTTCTTTGACACCGGTCTCAGTGGTTCTACTTACAAAAGCATAGTCAAGTACTGGCCAGCGTCGTTTCCAGGAGGAGGTTTTCACGGCGAGAGTAAAAGGGCTAGAGAGCTTGTGGATAAGCTCATGGAAATGACTTTGGAATTCCAGAAGAAACTTGTTTGTAGTGATATTAGATATTTTCTCATCTTCCCCACTCATGATACACGGCAGGTTAAAAATCAGGTTCCTGGTGTTTATTTACCTACTCAATTGGCAGGCGATATCCAGGAGAAAGAAACAGCTACGGCAGTCTCCGACGCTGCAGCAACCACTTACGCTGGTGAGACTATTAATATACTTGCAGATAACAAACAGAACGTTATGTACCCAGCTGGGATCGAGACAACTACCTCCACATTACTTTCTTTTGTACTGGCGATGGTACTTTATCCCGACATCCAGCGAAATGCCCAAGCTACAATAGACCAAGCCATTCATAACAGGACTCCGACCTTAGCAGACCGAGACGAGGGTCGCCTCCCCATAATCGACGCCATAATAAAAGAATGTCTACGTTGGGCACCTCCTGGTGCATTTGGTAAGCGTTTCCCATCCCTCACATCACTCCATTGTAATCAGGCAACATAGGGCTTCCCCATCTAGCCAGAGAAGACGATTCGGTCGATGGTTACACCATTCCCAAAGGCACAATCGTTCTTAGCAATGTTTGGTATGGCTGGGACTATTGAATGGAGGTATCCGAATGTAACAAAGTTCGGTTTATTCCAGGTCCATTCTACATGAGGAAAAAACATACTCCCAGCCGATGGAGTTTCGACCCCAGCGTTTTATGGGCAAAAACAAGGAGCCTGATCCAGCAGACCATGCGTTCGGTTACGGGAAGCGGTAAGCACTTGAGGCAGCTAAGACTTGAAATTTTATAATCCGCCCCCAGTATATGTCCAGGAAGGCACCTTGCAGAGTCTAGTCTTTGGCTAGTGATAGCCTCCATACTTGCGACTTTCGAAATCTCCCCGGCGGTAGACGATTCCGGTCGCCCAATCATCCCAAAGATGGATTTCACATCGGGTGTGATGAGGTGTGGTAAAAAAACCTATTTATGATAATCACTCATCGTCGATTTGCAGGCATCCGGTCACATTTCCTTGTATCATAAAACCGAGGTCAAGGGCTGCTGAACCTGGCGCGAAGGCAAAATAGTCTTGACTGGTATTAATTTGCGCACAGATGTTCTAATGAATGTATACGGTGTGTTATTCCAGGAGTGCGGAGGCAAATACTATGAACTATATGATTTTCTTAGTTACTGCAGAAAATAAGGGAAAAGACAGTATTTACTCCAGAAAAAGTAACCGGTCATACTGCTGAAGAATAATCCTCACTAATAGTGAAGTCACTTGCGGTACTCTCAAATATGGTGTCCAGCTCTTCACTAGTGCCCCATCCTTGACATGTGACAGGAGCCAAAATACCCTCAAGAGTCAAGGACCTTTTTTGGGACTTTGATCTATGCCAAAAAATGATCCTTGACTTGGTTAAGTTGATGACAGCTTCAAACGTAAGCAACCCCGAACACAGATCTTGGACATGATGTAATCTTTATTCTAACTAGTAATAGGCCTCACGCGCATGATCGACTGGCACTCCACCATCACAATATCGAACAGACAATGAATTGACTCATCTACTACCTGAAACAAAAACGGTACACATACAGTTGACACGAGGACCTCGGGAAGTATCAAAAAGATGTATGAATATGCTGTTGACCGTTGTCGCAGCACTTAAGCCAGAGCCTTTAAAATTTCTGCAGCCTGAACGAACATGTATTTTCAGATAAAACCAAAATTATAATTTATCCTGTATCACATACCTTTTCACCCACAGTGTAAGCCGCTGACTGGGTATGAGTGGATAATTCCTAGAGAATGTGTCAGGTTGTGGATATATATAGCAGGTATGAATATGGTACATACCAAAGGGAGGATGGAAAGATCAGCCTTGTGTAGCACGTGAACAAGTTTGATTTAAATAACAAACTAGGCTACTTACGACTCGAAGATTGGTTGTTCCATAAACCTTCAAATTAGAATCAACAACACCGCCTTGATCCCGAGGGAGCATCGCAGCCGTTCCCACAGGGTGCCAGACGGGACCACAAGTGTCTCTGATAAAGTCCTTTAGACGGTCTTTTCGTTCCGCCGGATCTGTGCCCAAGACTTCTGGGGAAGGGAGTACAAAGCCCTTGAAAGTATCAACGAAAGGCGGTGTTTCGTAAACCTTCAGTGTGAGTTCCATGATGTGTACGAATATATCGAGATCAGCTTCGTTAGCGAAATAGTTGGGATCAATGGCTGGCGGGGCGTATGGATCCGAAGATATAATATGGACACTTCCACGCGTCAGTGGGTGTAATAAAACACCGTACATGCTGGCATATCGCTTTCCGGGAGCCGGGGACAAGCCTGGGGCAGGCAAATGCCCTGTTACAAAAGTTACTCTGAAGATACAAGAATATGATTAGTACAGCTAAGTCGGGGAAATATAAAACGGAAGGAAAATACTCGGCTTGGGGCTGCGTTTCGTCCGAGAACCACCGCTTCTGTATCTCGTATTGCCTTTTCAAACCCTCCCTCACCTCAGGGGCACTGATCGCCGTCATCGTTTTCTTAGAGTGAGCATCTGCTTGGGCTTGCCATTCTGCAATATTTTCTTTGATCCCTAGATGACCCGAGGATGCAAATAGAAATGCGACAGCTGGAACTGCCGCTAGTATTCCCTTCTGTGATTTACTGTATGCACTGTGAGGGTCGGCTCTGTCCAACTAATGCAACAACATACTAAAGTTCGTTGTGAAGTTTTAATTGCTCAGGTTCGGAAAGCGTTTCAAGTGTCTCGTTGGAGGAATCAACCTCGGCAATAGTCAGGACAGAGACGTGATCCTCTAGACATAGGAAGAATCAGACATATTTAAAATGATATAAATATATTCGTACGCATATTTTCGCCAACACCAGGAAGATTGATAACAGGTGTGATACCGTGTTTGTTTAAAATATTAGGATTTCCAATTCCTGATAGCTCAAGAAGCTGGGGAGTTTGAAAGGACCCTGAATTAATATGAGCAGTTACTTATAGATGATAGAGGTTGGGGTTACCAGCTGAGAGAACGATATCTTTCTTTACACCGACCACGGAAGAACGAGTGCCATTGATTGATAATTCTACACCAATTGCTCTTTGGGATCCGCTGTCATCGGCTTGCAAGATAACCTAGGCAGTATCAAGATCAATGTGCAGTTAGTGCCTCAAGAGAGGGCTGCATACTTTGGTAACATGTGCATGGGTGAGGACCAGAAGATTCGGGCGTGTCGCATTAGGTTCATAATAGCCTGACGCGGCACTGGAGCGTACTGAGGTGCGAGAGTCAACTGAACCGAAGACAGTTGAGACACCAACAGTAACACCATCTCCCTAAGTCAAAGGATTATTATCCTTGGGTAGATGCGATACTTAGTGACATACGCTGTCCGGCCTCCTGGGAATCCCCAGAGTTTCTGCTGTATCTATTACAAGTCTGTGAAGTTCAGTCCACCTGAATGGGTATGACTTGACGATTGGGCCTAATTTTATACATTCAGAACCCATAATTAATTACACAACGACAAATTACCTTGAGTACCATGATGCTCAAAGTCTACAGTTACCGCATATTTTTTGGAATCTTCTGGGGAAAGGTTGCTGGGTAATGTGGTTTCGCTCTGTGAGGACTGTAAGATAAAATTTACACACGTTAAAAAAAGAGGTGCACGACCTTCTTCATGCATTTGAGAAGGGATTCCCAATTCCATCCTTTATTTCCCATTTCCTCAAGGACATCGTATTCCTTTTTGCAGGGCCTGAACATTCCCATATAATTTAGCTACGAAAGTGAGACGGTATCAGATGGCCACTCCGGAAATTTGCAATGTATCCCACTTACCAAGGATGAACCTCCAAGGCCTTTCCCGCGAGGCTGAGGTACAACCCTGTTGTTAGCGCGGATTTGTGGTACGGACTGGAAAGTCCAGTCATAAGTGGGATTTCCGAGTAATGTTCCCATCATCCCTGTCATATAATAGCTTTCAGCCTAGTCTTATAAACATAAGGGAGAAAACGAACCTGGAATGTCAATCTGTGGATGGTGGAAGGCGTCACCGCCGGCTTCAATGACGCCTACAGTAATACGTGGGTCCTCAGATAGCCTGTGTCGCGGTCAGACAATAGATACGATAGCATGATTTCAACATGTACCGAGCCGCGAGTGTCAGCCCAGAGGTGCCACCTCCGATAATAAGATAGTCGAACTTGAACGAAGAAAACTCTGCGAAGGTTACAACAGGCATGGTGTTGGTGCTGCAGTAACCCTCAGGATGGTCTTTTATACAATGAAAGACTCGTTCGGATGATGTCAAATAACCGTATCTATCATTATCTGGGTATACCTGTTACGCGTCACACTCGACGATAAAACAAATTCCATACTTGCTTTTTCTGATTAGGCATTATTTCGTAATCTGTCTTGGTTAAATTCAGCCTACCTTCCTTTCATAGCCTGGAAAGACACATTCCTACGAAGCTGTTCCATTTCTCTTGTGGGTCACTGACATATAAATAAACTGGGATCGTTTCAATCACCATCACGAGAAGGTGTGCATTCTTTCTTCCGATGGAATCTAACAAAATGTTCTGCATTTTTAAATTAGTGAAAGGAGTATGGGTGCAGAACCTGGCACAAGACGGCTACGAGATACCTTGGCAACTTTTTGGATTGTAGGAGTTGAGACGAAAAAAGGGTTTGAAACGAAATGCACATGTCGCCTCAAATGAGGATGCATGATGCACCCGGGCAACTTGAAAAAATGTTAAAGGTGTGTTTCCCAGAAGCTTGTGCTGGCGGCATGATGATGGGCTGCAATGCGGCAGAGCTGTGCGATTTAGAAGCAACACGACTTATGTAATCTCTGCCGAACTTATTATTATATATTAGAACCCTTGATGGCACGGTAGCAAGTGTTGCAATCATTAGTACTTTAATTACCTGCCAAGTTTTTGTTGCGACATCGGGAAACCGCTGTTCGCTGTTCCGAAAACGATCCCAGTTGACAGAGAATGGACTTTGGCAAGAACATTGAACTTACCCTAATATCATCTAATAATCCCAAAATATTTGAATCGAAAGAAGCTATCTTCAATGGTCATCAGGAAAATAATTTCCGGGTTTTCACTGGTTTCCGGTGGTTTTCTGGTAAAACCCAGAAACTCAGAAATCCAAAAACCTACGATATCCTGACCTTCTTGTGTTACGATGGTCTCATTTAGTTTTTATTCCGTCATACTCTATCACTAGTTGAATTACATCCTTGTGATCTAATTACTTTAATTTTCATACTTTGTAGAACTCTGTAGAATTCTGCTGGTTTTCTTGGGGTTTCCACCACTGGTGCTCCATCCATGTTTCCTGGAAACTGGACATAGGTTTCATAGTCTTGAAATTTTAAGATTTCTGCTGATTTCTGTCAGTTTCTGGGGTTCAAAAACCAGTAGAAATTAATTCTCTTGACTCCGGATGATTTTAGCACCGGCAAGGTTACATTTTGTATGGTACTACTTGAGTCTTTACCAAAGATAGGCCAAGGCTTATCCTTAGGCTCTGAGTAATATCACGGCAGTAATACGGCTCCTTTGATATCAAAAAAGGCAAGTATTTAAGGCAAAAAATATCAATCCGTTCGATTGGAACTCACTGGAGTCTCGACATGGGACTAGTAAGTAACTGTTATGGTAACCTAGCCACAGCATCACAGATAATTCTTGGGATCAAATCGAGTTAGCCCACTTAGATTTCCGAGTTTTATTTATAGTAGAACGAGGTTCTTTCCATTTTGGACACTCACAAAAATCGAGAATTTATCATGTGACCTGTTAATAAAACTGCATTATATTTCCATTCCTCAATATAATTTGACCTAACAAACTCAATGTTTTTTCTTATGATGGTTATCTTTTAGTCATGTAGAAAATGGGCCTCTTCCGCCCGTCGTTGTCGTTGATTATCCTGTTGAGCTGGGTTTATGTATCACATGATTCTTTCGTTCGGCTTGTCGGCAACTCGGAATCGAAATCGATGTGTGCAAGTAGTACTGTCTTTACTTTTTTGACGTCGGTCACACATTTTCCACTCCAATTCCATACGTAAAACGATCCAGTGAAGGCTTCTTGCTTGGCAAATACTTGGCAAAAGAAGCCGAAGATATTATAGAACCACTCCAAACAAATAAACCTAATCCAATTCGATCTCCAAATGGGAGTTTATCAGCGGGCCAGGGCATCTTCTGGCAGTTTGCTTTATCGTTGATGCCGCCAAGTTTAGTATTGCCCAAAACTTTATCGATGCACGGCATGGAAATTAGAATGTGGACTTGACAGAAAAAAATACCCAAGGCCGCTAATGCACGCTAAATTTTTATCCTCATGATTTGACGGGACATATTAAAATCAAAGCTTCAATAATGTTCTATGTGAGTGCGCATTTTTCTTTATTCAAAGCATCTTTCGGGCAAGTCACGTATGCTGAGCAGTACTCGATAGGGCCATGAGATGATCTACCAACTGCCTTGCTTCCGCATCACTCGTGTAAGTTATATTTGGATTGACAGAGACGCCGCGCCGACAGTCCACAAGAAGGGTAGACCACCTATAATAGCACGGCACGGTGCCGTGACACTCACTTTCGCGCGATATATTTATTTTTCAATCATTTTGACCTTCATTTGACTTATCGAAACTCAACGTGGCTAAGTCGTTCGAAACTTATGGGAGATTGCAACTGATCATCACTCCCGGTTTGTATTAAAAACGTATTGGTACCAACCCGCGAACCTTGTATCCAGAGCACTCAGGTTCACGTTGAAATGGCCAACACAACTATGCCTATCCCTACTGACATCGAGAAGAGGTAAACCACACCTTTTCACCATTTTTTTTAATCTCACGAATTTTTAACAATAGCACTGCGCCTCTCGTAAGTAAAAGTGTAACTTCATTTTTTCCGTATAAATTGATAGTAGCTGGCCAGCTCCTAGGCTATATCTTAAATTGGGGCCTCTATGGGAGTTTATGTGTCCAAGTCTGTATGTGCATGAGCTTCGGTGTACAATACCAAGTTTCCACTCTGTCTGACCATTGCTCAAGACTACTATTACCTTGCCTTCCCGAAGGATCGCCTGGTGTTGAAAGGCTTGGTCTATGGACTATGTCTGATGGAAACCGCCCAGTCGATTCTCATTGCCCATGACCTTTTCAAGATTTTTGCCTTCGGATATGGGAATGTTGCGGAGCTTATTGACCCACAGCTCACCTGGGTCATAGCTCCTATCATGACAGGAATAGGCAAGTATACCCTCTTATACTTTCCATCCACTCGAGGTTTTGAAACAGCGTCTAGTCAGCTTTACAGTTCAAGCGTACTTTGCTCATAGAATTCATATAATATCTGGCTCAAAAATACCTGGAATTATCATCTTGATGGTAAATACACTAAATAGTGATCAAAATTTTTACTAGAATCCTTTTTAGTTGGCTCTCATGCAAAGCATCTCTGCTGTCGTCTGTGGCGTGCAAGTTCAGCTAGCAAATGATTTCACGGCGATTCAAGATGAAGCGCCTACGACAACGACGGTATGTCAAGTTATACTCAAAGGACAACCTGAGTCTTATCTTCAGTGTAGATATGGCTTGTCGGAAGTGCGGTGTGTGACATTATCATCGCATTATTCATGATATATTTCGTACGTGTAAACATGTCATATAGTTTGGTTGACTTATCTGCTTTTTCAGCTTTCACGGAGAGCTACGGGCTTCAGTGATACACAAGCAATGATCACAAAAATCATGCGCCTAACGGTCGAGACCGGCTCATTGACAGGTAGCCCATTTATACGTGTCGCTGTCTTTCAGAAATCAACACTCATGACTATGCGATAGCGACTGTTGCAATTATCGATGTGGTCCTTTTCATAGCCTTCAAGTCCCGTAATTATCACGTCGCGCCCGCTCTGATACTTGGAAAATTATATTCGAATACGCTCGTCACCAGTTTGAACAGCAGGCTGGTCATTGTGGGCAGTCGCAACAGTACTTCCACTGATGAGATAAATTCATATCGCTCACGTGGTACGATTATTGATAGTGCTCAGCGGATGCGGTTTCCGGGTGTCGCCTCGCGCTTGAGGAAGGGTGATACATCTGTCACTGTCAACATCGAAAGGCAGGTTTGGAATAACGACATCCCAATGGACCGTTTGGACGTAAGCTTTATTTGCCTTATGTCACAGTAAACATAATCACAGTGGCTTACGCAGGGCCATGACTCGAGCGCAGAAAGTACCAGAGGTAAAGTTAGAGTCATGGAAGACTTGGCCTGACTTACTCGAAGAGGCGTGCCTATTGGTATATTGCTAGCTTCCGAATAACGAACCCTTTTATATATCCTACACCCACATTGACTAGTTCTGTGCACCGGCAAAACGGGGAATCAGCTTGTCCTGGTCGGGTTAGAACAATATTAACCATGGTCCATCGGGCTATTCACAGACTCCTGGCCAATCTGGGACAGAAGGTAACTTAAGTTTCATAATATTTACCTAAGGACTATATTTCTGGTCTATTCACCCAACAAATTACTTACACCAACCTCGTGGGTCGAAATTCTGGTGTCCAAAGAAGGGGGTTTTTTTTTCGTTTTTTAAATTTTTTAAATTTTATTGGTCTTCCTACGAAAAATTCACGTAACAAAACAACAGCGCGTGTGACAAGGAGATTGTACTTTAATGATATTTTTGAAGACCGGAAGGTGGAGAAGGACAATAAAGTACACCGTGACTATGTAACAAGTGGGGATGTTCATCAGAAAATTTTTAACCCGACTCGTGACAGGACAAACCGAGAACAAACGCATGTTTTGTTAGTGGGGGGCTGTGGCTCCTTGCCCATTTTTATAAAGTATAGACCGCGGAGACCGCTGGTTGGATAGTATGAGCCATTGACATGGTGAGTCATTATTTTTAAAGACTCTATCTTGAAAGGCCTGGAATACCGTTGAGAAGTAAGGCTGCCTGTAGATGAAACTGATTGTATTCTTAAAACTGCACGTTAGTGGATTACAACCAATCGCGACCAGTTCTCAAGGGAAGAAGAGCGAACATGGGCACGACAGAATGAGGAGAGGTTCCCAGACATAAAACAGAACTGGTCTGTGCATTGAATTAAGAACGGTGGGTGAAGCTTTTTTTCTCTCCCTTTTCAGAGATGTGGTTAAAATTGAGGTGTCGATCACCACCGTAAGGATGGCGCTTGACCCCAGGACAACGCAATCAGGGACAGCAAAAAAGGGCGCCGAAATGAGTACACGCATTAAAGGTAAATGTGCCATTGATTTACTTCGGTTGATACGTTGACGGTCGCGACGCCCCTCGTATTATTTGGATCGCATTCCTCCGATTGTGGTTAAATAGTGTTCACGGGCTTGTTGTTAGCGCATCATGGCCCGGGGGAAGTCCATAGAACTAGAATCGTTAAACGGGGAATTTCATAATCTATAAGTTATGCCTTGCAGAAATACTCTCTTAATAATCCCCGTACATGTTTAACAACTTCCTTGCGATTGCTTGATCAGCCATCGGCTCCCACAACTCGAAGTTTGTCAGGTGTGTATGAGAAAAACAGTCACCCGCATTGCCCTACAAACACCGATTCCAGGCCAAGATGTCGATACAATACAGTAAAAGACCTGCCGAAATATCAAACTTAGTTATGGGAACAAGACCAGTACTAACTTGGCAATATCTACGATGTGCCCTGCTGGCCGTGATTTTTTCCCATGAAAAGCGAAAACTAAACGAAGCTATTGTAAAATTGGCAGCCCCACAGTGCACACGCTGTTCGTCATCTTGCATCAGGGAGGTGATGAATTATAAATAGTTAGGAGACAATGGGGCCGACTTACTTGGTCACGAAATCTTTTGACAATGATTAGTACCCGTGCACGTTTGAATCAAGTGATCGGACCCAGTGAAGCTATTCACGGTGCGCGACCACTATTGGGAAGGTAGAGGTAATCGTAATGTGGCTCCGAGTTCTTAGTACTTACTCCCAGATCAGGTTGGTAGGTTTTCTGGTGATACACGACTTGAAACGGGATTGGGCAGCTATGGTGAGGCGAGCTCCCATGTCATTAGAGCACTCTCCGTTCATGGTTTCAGCGCTTTGACGAATGTGAATTTGTGAAAGGGACCTTATTTTTTGAACGCCGGTGGCACAAAGAAGAATTCAAGAAACACCTATCTGGGATGCGGAATCAAAGTCCGCAGCCTAAACAGGCCTGGACCAGTCCACATGCAAAATTTAGCGAGTATATTTAGTGTCCGGCATGCTCTCACCCAAACTTTATCAAGATATACTCGCGGCCACCAAAAGTAACGCATAATTTTTTGATGTGATGTTATGGATTACTTTTGGAGACCGCGAGTACTGTAATTAGTAGTTCCTTTCCAAAAAGAAGGAACCAATCGCCCAGCACCGTGCATGTAAATAAGTGCGGAAATCGTCAATTCTCTCACGATCCGGAGGGCCGGTAGTCGTCAGCTTGAAGGGACTCCGTCGTGGCTTGGAAACACCAAACCTTCAATCTATAACCAGGAAAACTCTCAAGCAGTTGCCGTTGAAAATCTTATAGAAACTTCTAAGTAAGTATCCTCCCAGGATGATCCTATTATTTGCAATACTGCTTCCGTGAAGCGGGTATCAAGGGAATGCATGCTATTTATTGTTTTGGGACGGACGTTGATATAGCTGCGGTATGATATACTGATTTCTTTGCTCTCTCAGTAACGAATTACCCTAATGAACGGAGAAGCATACCATTGGTCGCAGAAACAATCAAAAAGCTCACCGATTTGATCCATCTGATGAAGACATATACGCCGATAAAGGACGCGTTAATATACCGTCTTGTGTGGCTGTTGCAGCACAGCATAGCTGAGAATCAAGATGAGCCATAGGACAAACAAATGCAAGTACCGGCAAGGCAGCGCAACCGAATGCCGCCGGGACCCGATCTTCCCCACGGAAGTTGCTTCGAACTCGGAATAGATTTTCGGCAGTACAAACACACCATATGCATCATTTACAATCTATTTTGACCGCCTTAATCCTTGCTGGATTTATCAGATTTTGACAACTCCAACCTATGTTCACCAAAGGAAAGTTGATCATCATTTCCCGTTCATGTTAAGAAGGTATCATTTCAATCCATCCTGTCTCCAGCACTTTCATCATCTGTACGTTGACATAGCTTGTGGGATGAATTTTATTCCTGCCGACATTGAAAAGAGGTCAGTTTCTCTACTCCATCTCACCGTATCCATAATCTCCTAAACTCGCTCCAATATACAGCACTGGCCCTCTCGTGAGTAATATATCGTTTAGTTCTACCCGAGCACTGACGGTAGTTGATCAGCTTTTAGGCTATATTTTGAGCTGGTACCTCTATGGGAGTTTGTCCGTACAAGTCTGTAAGTATTTATCGCATTTCCAGTGTTAGACCTTCAAACTGTTGTGCAAGATTACTATTATCTTGCCTTCCCGAAGGATCGCCCAGTGTTGAAAGGCTTGGTCTATGGTGTACTTCTGATCGAAACTACGCAATCGATTTTTGTCGTCCACGACCTGTTCAAGATATTTGCTTCTGGGTACGGAAACATTGTGGAGCTCAGAGATCCACAATTTACCTGGATCATAGCTCCTGTGATGACGGGAGTAGGTAAGTTCTCATTCACAAATTTAGACCACCCCAAGGATTGACACCATCTAGTCAGCTGCACAGTTCAGGCGTACTTCGCTCACAGGATTCAGATAATTTCTGGCTCAAAAATACCTGGATTCATCATATTGCTGGTAAATACTCTGCAGAATGGCTGGGGAACACACTAGAAACTTTTTTTAGTTGGCTTTTATGCAGGGTATCTGTGCTATCATTAGTGGCGTACAGGTCCACCTAGGAAACGATCTCACAGCAGTCCAGGCAGAAGCGCTCGTGTCTACAACGGTGAGTCTAGTTATCATTCAGGAACCATAAAGGGTCTATATTCGGTGCAGATATGGCTTGTCGGGAGTGCATTGTGTGACGTCATCATCTCCGTATTCATGGTATATTTCGTGAGTGTAGTACCTAAGTTACCTATCCTTCTAGTTTAATCGCCTTTCTAGCTTTCACGAAGAACTACCGGTTTTAAAGAGACACAAGTACTTGTCACGAGAATCATGCGCTTGACAATCGAGACTGGTTCATTGACCGGTACGTCTGGGCTATATCTTATTGTCACCCGAACTTGAAGGGTATTCATTATTGTGGGATAGCAACGGTTGCAATTATTGATGTTGTCCTTTTCCTCACATTTCCAGAGTACAGCTATCATGTTGCACCTGCCCTGATACTCGGAAAATTATACTCGAATACACTTGTCACTAGTCTAAACAGCAGGATGGTGATCACAGATAGCCGCAACAATACTCCTGCCGATGAGACAAACTTACGTCGCTCAGAGGGTATGTATATGGCTAATGTCCAGCGAAGGCAATTTCTGGGTATCAAGTCACGCCCGAGGAAGGCTGACACGAGTGTCGCTATTAATATTGAAAGACAAGTGTGGAAAACCGAGGTCCCGATGAATAATTTGGATGTAAGTCTCGTCCTTTTGTTTCCTGTTACAGTAAAAATAATTGGGGTGCGTTTATAGAGCCAAGAGAGAAATGACGGTACTGGGGCCAAGATTATTATCATGGAAGGTCTGGCATGACTTACCCGAGGGGAGAGATGCCCATCGAAGTGCCAGTGACAAGTGACTAGTAATGACTGTTCAAATATTTAGCCGATGCTTTGAGCATTGGGTTGTTATAATTTATCGGTGTTTTTGAAAACTCATTCGCGAAGATGAAGGTATTGAAGGTGACCTTAAATTACTCCTTTTCCTTTTGATGGGGTGCCATGAGTCCATGACCAACCATCAGGCGTTACCACTAATAATCTGCAGTAAGAAAATAGCCATCGCAATTACCAAATGAAGAATTAAGGATGTCATACTTTCTACGAGGTCCTGGTGGAGCCGCGACGTAGTTTAGACGACGGTTTAGCCTGGTCGCTTCAGCCCAGAGTGGGGGAGACCCGGAGGATGTTTGTTAATCTTGGTTTTTCTTGGCAAGATCTGAGAGTCGTCTTGTATAACTATTTAAAAAATGGAAAATGTTCGAAGAAGGGACTAGTGGCAAGATCCACCTCGTTCTTACACGGTAAAATATGAACAATACTTGCCTTTGGATCCCAAATCAAGACAAATAGTTAGTCCGGAGAGGGTTAGGTATCAACAAACTGGCAAACTAGTGAAGCATGATCTGGGGAGCAGTAGTGGGAAGATATCCTTCGAGATTACGCATCCTGGGGTGGCGCCCACGTGGGATGTTCTAAGGACTCTGAGAAACACTGATGGTTGAAAAAATCTTTGGATGATGGGGAGCTCCGACACGACGGAAGCGTTTAATGCTCATATAGAATTTTGGATGTTATCGATAGGCTGGAAAACGAGTGTAAGGAAAAGCCAGGTTCCTTCAAGTTGTGGTGGCAGTTGACTAAGAATGAAAACGCGATGCCCAATCAATCAATCCTAAGAGAATATGAAGTCAGCTGATTAACAATGAGAGTTTTTGCATTTTTAGGTTTGGTATCGCGTGGTACCTGATTGCAAATAAGTACATTTGACCAGAGAAGACAAGAAACACGTATATGCGTTGAACGATGAGGATGATGAAAGGTAGAATGAGACGAGGTAAAGGAGAGGAAAGGGCCTGAGAAAAGATATTTCACAAGAAACTGGGGAACCTCGCGCGGCAGTAGAGACCATCTAACCCCCCGTATCCACACACATGTCATTTGAAGGGTCTATGTTGACTTCCCTTCCATTGCTTGCTCCACTAGCTCTCCAACCCAGCGCTCGAACACCTCCTGGTCCATCGTCCCCTGCTCGTCGAAGAAGGCATTGTATTCCTTGAACCCACGAGTCTTCCCTTTTGCGAGAAGAGATTTCCCCCCATTTGTTGAACGAACATAGCTGAGGGAGACTTTGTATGCAGGCGGCCTCGTCTTCGAAACGGGTTCAGTACTTGACGACAACGTTATCCGCTCAGTGACGATCTGAAATACGTAATTAGTCATGTTCATAGGGCACCCGTATTTATGTAAAAGCGTACGCGTTTGGAAAATGTTTTTCTCTTTCCCACAAACACTATGTCCCCTTCAATGAAATACGCATACAAGGTTTGAAGAAAAGTGAGAGTCATATACCTGTAAGATAAGATAGTCAGGAGGAAATACGATAAAAGAAACGTGAAACCAACGCACAGAACCAGCCCTACCCACATCACCGGCTTCGACTTCTCGAATTCGATTTTATATCCATAAAACGCCGTCCCAGCAGCGACAAATACGCTCAGCCAGCCCAGACCTAGCCTCACATCGGTATGCAGGTGACTCTGCTTGAATAATTCTGGCCTTGCAAGGAACTGCGGGACATGTCGTCAGTTAGCCGTTTTAGCCCCGTAGTAGTCATGAATGAAACCTACGCGTTTCACAGCATCGTCGCATGCATGCTTGAGTTCTGTAACACTGGAGTTGTTGATCTTGACAACGTCACGGTCTTGATGAGGTATAATAACGCTAAGGGGTCCTGTGGGCCGTTCAGGGGACGAGGCTGAAGATGATAATGGGTCAGAGCGGGCTGGGCTCGGCGTTCGTGGGTCGCGGCCGTTTGATTCAGTCTTTTTAGGGCGAGCCATTGAAGTGAAAAAAATATTAAAGGCAAGCAAGGACGAGCATAAAGATGGTGAAGAGGTGTTAGAAGGGAGAAAGACAAACCAAACTGCAATCCAATTCTGTCTTGGCCACGACGTGTCGGTCTCGTGTCAAATTGCCTTTTTTGGAAATATCACGCCCCTGAACATTGCCCTCATGATCGAATCAAGTTCGCTCGATATAAAATCCAATACTCAAAGAAATATCACAACATTAGTAAGGGGGAGGAGGAGGTGATAATTATTCAAGATTCTCATCATAATTTCAGGCAAGTAGGAGTTCCTGGCTTGTATGGGACCGATCCAACCTCAAAATTTTGTTTAAACCTCCATTCACTCTTCATTGAACGCTGGTCTAACCTACTTACAAAGAGTCACTATAATGATATTCTACTGTCCGAAAGATTCGTGTCCCATTCCCGATCCCATAAATTTAACAATTAGCAACAACCTTGGCACCATCAGCTATCGTCGCGTCAACCTTCGTTTGTGCCGCGGTAACAGCGCTTGTCACGGCGGGGTCGGTACTAAACGTCTTTGTCAGAATGATAGGGAATACACATTAATTGGAGTACATACGACGTAATATTAGCGAGTGCCGATTGTGCAGTGGTGAGGCCGTTTTCAGTTTGAGTTCGCGCGTCCGCGTTGCTTTGTTGACCGGTAAGTATACCTTTGGCGATCACTGCAATAGCTTGCTTGGAGCTCGTCAATCCATCTTGGGCTGTCTGTGCTGCGGCAGCCGCGGCGGGGTCCCTACATTTTTGGAATTTAGAGCCAATTTTGAAGAGTATTATAGAAAAAAAAAACATACCCAGCAGCGGCAGTAGCAAGGTTCTTAACGGCCTTGGACGATGCCGCGAGGTTGCTCACAATCGCCAAACGCGAAACGTTGCACTTAATTCCACCTATTTGGCGCCTTTCCCCTTGAAAATAAACGAAGAGATAAGTAAGTTCCGAAAACCGTAAGAGATCGCATACCAAAGGGCGCTACACATAAGATAGTCAATCGAATGTAAGTATAGAAGAATGAGAAGCAACCAACCGGCAAGAGCAAATAACTGGCATAAAGTCAAAGTCAAAGCAAGCAAAAACACAGTGAAGCGAGCCATTGAGAAAGTTGGGAAGTTGGGATTGAAAGCCTGGTAGGTGGGTCAAGCAAGTAAAATTCAATAAGTCGACTCAAAAGAAAGACACCAGGTCTAAGAACCAAAGTAGGACCAATGGAAGTAGAAGGAAACAGAAGGCGAATGGAGAACCTTGGTGCTTTGCAGACCAGCTTTATAGAGTATTCTAGGTCCCTGAGAAATGGGCGACTTGAAATAGATCGAAGAACCGTCGAAAAACCAAAGGAGCTAGCAACACCGGTACAGAAAAACAGCAACGCCTCGTTATAGTAAATTTAGTCGGTATAGAAAATTCGAAGAGAACATAGAATCCCACAGATGCCATAAATTGATGAAATAGATAACAACCTCTCCAGAGCAGGATCAGCCGACCAGACTAGTAACCAAGTAGTAGATCGAGAAGCTCCTTTCCCTCAAAGAAGTCCAGAAAGTGACATATGATGAGCTATGCCTATGCTGCAGTTCAACCAGACTCTGGACCTTGAAAGTGTCGACAAAACCAAAGACTCATGTGGTATAGTGCGTATGATTTGGCAGCTTGTTCAAAGGAACCCTATCCGTGACGAATCTAGAGGTAGGAGAGTAGGGGTCACCTTAGTGATAGCATTTGATTGTTGTGAGCCAGCGGTGGAGAAGGGCTGTCTCGGCTGTCTTCGTATCCAATTACTGGTAGAATATGTCCATCTGTCGTGTATTGGCAGTGTGTTCCACCTTAGACAGGTGCATCTGGGGATCGTCACAATAGCCCTTGAGGGGGGCCATCATTTGAAGGCTGAGGGGTTCTTTCCAAAAATGGAAGTATTGGGATTTTGACTCCCGTCAGGGGTGGTGTGTTCTGTCAAATACTGTCCAACTGGCGTCCTTCAAATCAGCATGATGAGGGTGGGAACGAAAATCAAGCAAACACTCATTACGACAAAGCCAATATAAAATAAATAAAGCCTGGAGCGATGTAGTATATATGGTCCCACATGAAATATGTCAGGGTGGGGTTCAACATCCTTTCTGTGACGAATGCAAGACCTTAACCGCACTCAACAACAATCCGCTGATCCCACTCTAACCCCGAGCGAATCGGTACATGAAAAGTCAGAGCATTGCATGAGTATTTTCCCTTCATATCATTATCTTCCTCCTCTGCACCTGGAACCTTACCTACAACGTTTGAGTTCGCTTCAGATGCGACGAAGTCACAAGAGACCCATCCACCAAGATCGGTGTTGATATCTTTTCGGATGAGGACTGGTGGGAGCTCGGGGCTACCCGCGATTGCAAAGATTGCATACTCTTTTTCGGTCGAAGACCGGGGGGAAGAAGATTCAAATGGATGAGGGATGTAAGTAAAGGGTCTCTCTGTCGTGGACGCAGGAAGAAACACAGGTTTCATCGTTGTCTCAACCCTTGGGGGGCCCGTTCGGATTGGACTTAGATGTGGTCCTTCTCTCTCTTTTCTTTCGTTCTCTTCATCGTCGGAGGAGTATAGGAGATTTCCATTGGCAGCGGGGGCGGCCCCACTTTTCTCTCTCTGAGGATCGAGCAACATACGCACGATGTACACTTCACAGGCTCCAAATACCAGGAACACAAACTTCTCACTCCAAGTAACTCTGAACGGCAAGAAGTCATGATCGGGGAGGTCGAAAGGGTTGGCGTACGGGGATATCCAGGAGACTGAAGAGCTATCGAATTTAGTTATTGACACTGTTTCGATGTCGTTTGATTCATTAACGTCAAATCGAAGGATATTCATGTAGATGGTCCAACGTTGTCCTTGGACGAATTCGCGAGTCGTTATAAGTTCATAGAGCTTGTCACCGGAATCGGAAAAATGGTACACTGTTGTTGGCCATCAGCTTGGGAAATCTTCATTAATCCGAGTAGTGTTACATACGCCTTCCTATAACATGGTTCTTGTGTGAAAAATGCAACTCTTTCTTCTCATTCGTATCGAGATTTATCACCACCGTATTTGTGCTGTCAATGGCCAATATTACGAAGGGTTTTGTAGGATGCAGGATAGGTGGTGACTGCCTAAGATATACCTTAGTCGTGTCGAAGTGGTGCCACTGGCAATCCCTATCCTTGTTTTTGACCCCGACAGTGGTGAACCAAATTTGCTTCGTCGATTCACCAGTCGTACTCGAGTCTGGACTACCAGATGCGTACCCCGAATCGTGAAAATCTGAACCATTCGCCGCATCAGAATCTGAGTCCGAATCCGAGTCCGAGTCCGAGTCAGAGTCAGAGTCAGAGTCCGAATCTGAGTCTACGTCCAAGTTTGAATTGACACTAGTCTTGTATGACTTCTTTTGAAAGTCACTCCCGGCCAACTCATTGTTAACACGAGTCGGGCTGATTAACCAACGGTACATTACGATTGATGTGTCACCGTTAGTCGCATAACCGCGTCCACGATACTTGATACGTTGCTCCTTGTTGGGGAGGCGTTCATATACGGCTTTCTCAGGTATTGTGAAGCCATCCCAGGCTGTAGTGCTATCCTCGAATGCAGTCCGCAAGAGCTCCTGGGGATCTAGATTGAATGGGGGAGCTGGTTCGCGGTATAGGTCTAACATTGCGTAGATATGCTGAGGGAAAGCTTTCTCAGTTGGGGGGAATGATAAAATTACTTCTTTCTTGAATTTCAGTGCTTTGGGCTTCTTTCGCGAAAGGGAGACCTGCCATTCTCTTGTTGTGAGAGTTGTTGTGGACTTCGAATCTGGTCCTAGAAAGACGGTTCTGAGAACTACACGCCCAGAATCCGTGATGTTGGCAGAGATGAAGTGATACCCGTCCCGATTTTTAGGGTTTAACCGAGTTTCTTCTGAGTGCTGTAGGGCCAAAGCCTTCCAGTTGACCTCATCCTCTCGTGGAAGAAATCCCATAGTTCCCAGGCAACAAGCATGGCAATGTTGAATTCCCCCTCGTTTGCGTAAAAGCACCAGGCCAAACTCCTTGATCAGCAATTGGAAGCTTTGTACAAGGTTTTTTCCATGCTCGTTGAAATGGGAGAGCCACCCTGGTAGTGGGTCGGCGTAGTAGAATTGAGTAGTTGAGCTGGGTGGGAATACCATAGTAGGATTCCTGATAAGAAATAATCCCTTCGATTCCACCGTTGTGTATCGTGTTATCTGATAAGGCGCCCATTGGCTCTGAACCCAAATACAAGTCAGGAAGTTGGTTGATTGCATGAACCTAGCAACGTTACGGAACAAGCCCTCTGTCGGTAACGTGTAGCTGAGGTGATGATGCCAAAATATGGATGCATATTTGAGGAATGAGTTGCATTCTTCATCCATACTGTTACAGAGCGTCCTTTCCATCTCCTCTGTCGATTCGAATCCGAAGCTTTCACGTGTGAGGTATGCAAGGCAGATTTTTCCAAATTCCTCGTGTTTTTTGTCCTCGTTGGCAAAGAAATCTCTGCACTCTGGGCGTAGATTTTCAATATCCTCAGGAAGCTGCTGCATAAACTCCTTTGCTGTCCGATGAATGAAGCGTACAACAGGGTTAGAATAACTATCCGAGTGGTCGAGCTCAAGCAGGGGAGCGAGCAATTCATCAAACTTCTCTGGTTTTGGTCTCCAGTTGCGAGAATAGAGATCTGATTCTGGCCGGATTGCGAGGACATCGAGTAGTTCGTTCCTTGTAAGTGGTCTTTCCGCCATGGTGACAAATGTAAGTATTCGCCTGAAATACATGATAGGCACTGTCAGCATTTCTCCATATTGCAAACGACGGATTTTACCGGGCTAGTTCCTTCTCCCTTTTGGGCCTTGTGGCCAATGCCGAAAGGCCGCGGAAATATCGTTCGGTGAAGCCCTCTTTGTAAACCCAAATGGATTCCAATAGTTCCTCCGTGGTCGTAACCTCCGATTCTTTCAATAACTCCAACGTGAGCCTTGCATCGAGGAAGTTCGCGCTGTCCAGACAATGGATGAGGGTGGATAAAAAAGCCTCGTCTTCGGTATCAACATCGAGATTTTCTATATATCCGGCCGTCACATATTCGATGACGTCTGTTCTCACATGGTCTTCAGTGATTTTCAAAGTGTGCGCTCCTAGTTTGTCAAATAAAGACAGAAAAGCATTCTCTAGGCAACTAGTGAAGCACCATTTTACTGTCCCGTGATACTTGCTTTGCACAAGCTTCTCCAATATTGTTGGTAGAAGCTTGTTGAGACTGGACTTCAAGGCAGGGAGATGGCTATTAGGCCCTGCGGCGTACCGATCGATGCATTCGTCTAACCCATCGATGACAATGTGAATCCGGGGTATCACGGCCAGGAGAAGAATAACGACTTTGGTGGCCGATTCAATGTCTGAAAGGTTACCACCACCGCTCTCCTCGTATATATCCCAAAAACCCGTGGGGAGCCTGTGTTGGCGTTTGAATTGGATAATATCTACAAGCTGCCTGGCAAGATTTCGCAGCATTGACAATGCTTGGCCCTTTCCCGCAACTAGAGGGCTTCCCGATCTTTCGTCACGGAAGTAGTAGAAAATTACTTCTTGGTTACTCTCCCGAAGCCTTTGGATGACCGATGAAGCCAAAAACGTTTTCCCAATTCCCGGGGGGCCGTAAACCCAAAGGATCTTCTCCTTCGTCTCGTTTCCACATGCTGCCTGCTCCCATTTTTCATAGACAGATTCAGAGAAGAGCCACTGACACGTCGCAGGGTATTTCTGCTCAATGCAATGCCTGAAAGTCGAATCAGTCATCGGAGCGCATAGCCATTCATTTAGCTTTCGCTTTTCGTTGTCTAAAAAATTATGAGTGACTTCTGATTAGATTTAGTAGTTAAGTGTCACGGGCCTTCCTTTTGTTTTTTAAGCATATAGCTTTGCGCCGCAGACACTGAATCCCTGACGGATTGCATATTTTTTTCCAACCTTTGTATTAAATGCTTATATTTTCTATCAAAAGGTAAAAGGGTGCCCTTAAGGACCGCCTTGAACCCTGAAAAGTCTCATTTTAAATCGGTGTCCATTGTTTCACTCCAATATAACATACCTGATTGCCCATAAGCATCTGCAGCTGCCTCTAAAAGCAAGAGAATATTTTTATAAGACTTAATCAAGATGTTGCACAATTCCTCCGACCAATCAAAAATTGCGGACAGATCTGCAAGGTAGCGCAATTGATCGCCGAGAGTCTCCAGAATGTTCGTAAGATTCTCATAGTGTTGAGAAAATTCTACGGCAAGCTGGTCCGAGTCTGAATCTACTTTTGCACGGTAGAGAAATATTAAAACCCATGGCTCACCTGTAACACAAATTTAACTCCTCCCCACACCAGAGCCGACACTGTAGGGTCACTTTGCACCATCGTATCCACGATCGCAGAGTATCTTGTAACCCCATCGACAAACGGCTTGAGAAAATCACTAGCCCGCCGGGTCTTACTCGTCTTCTTGTGCGCTTCGTCCAGTTTTCGCACCAGCCCCAGCAAGTCTTGCGTACCTTGTCGACTTTGGTACCCAGGGTTATCGTCATGACGGATGTTATGAGCATGCTCGAGAACTTTGACTGCGAATGGTGTCTTCTTCTTTCCGAGTTGCTCATCTGCGAGCTCAAGTATTACGGAGGCAAATTCAACAGACCTGAAGATGAGATGAGCGCTTACACCATGACAAACATACAATCTAGGGGCCTACTTTTTCTTCTTCCACTCCTCATCGTCACTACGATCGGATGGCAATTCTGTGGATGTCGGCGATTTCATGGCACAAGCAATAGTGGGGGCGTTGGAACCCGAGGAACATGAAGGATGTCAACTTCAGCTGTTAAGGCACAAAATCACAGAAGACCGTTGGGCCACACGTTTTTATTAGTCACCAATAACCAATTAGTGACGTGAGATATACCAGCCAATATCAATTACACATGGAGCAGCGACCCCAACCCATGAGCTCGAGCGCTAATTTATGGACGGATTTAAACTCGGCCAGGTTTCGGCCTCCCGGTCATAACGAACCTGCGCCAATGTGGGAAGCGGTTACGCATATTCTTAGCAGGCGTCAAGTCGACTCCGGAGTAAAGGGAAATCCAGCGTATACCCCGGAGTTTTTCTCTCAGAGGAAGGTCGTCGGAACGGGCAAAGTTCATGTCCGCTCAGGTACAAGTACCGAATATGAGTTGTATGATCACGTGGTTTGGGGAATCAGGCACTTAAATAAAATAAAAACTGTGGCGACAACGTTAGAAACTTACTTTTGGGGATCGAGAACTAGAACCTCGGCACTTCCCTGCTGTCACATTGGGCTCCTATGTCGGCCACTTCTCGAACGATCGCCTGCTGTAATTTCCGTGTCCATCGATAATCGATGAACAATGTGGGAGAGTAAGCTAAAAAGCAGATTACATATGAACTTATGCTTTCCAGCTCAGAGATTCAAAACTGCTCTTTCACTTGGGTCTGCTTCACGGCGCCATGGACACCAACTCTCATGATAACGCCTCTATCGGAGCATTATGCGAGCTGATGGTTCTTGATCATAGATATGACAAGAACGGTCAGGCAATTGTCATACCTAAAGTCGAATCTCTTGGGGATTCGAAGGAAAAGTTCGCTGAATACGCTCTAGTATTTCGCAGGATTTTTTCAGCCAAGCACGAACTGAAAGAGACCAAAGTCGACATCAACTCGCGACCTATACTCCGAGTTCTTTCCGAAATCGTGAAATACTATCCTTCACACCCCGAAAAATTCGACGAAACCCTAGTGGTTACTTCACCATTCCAAATCCTGTATCATAATTGGCCACAGCTGATAAAATATCGGGATAGTACTGAAGATGATGAAGAAAAGATGCATTTGAATTTCCTCCTGGATTTTATGGACCATGAACTAGGCGAGGACAACAAAAAGGCGAAAAGACTGGTTGAGACAGGTCACATATCTTTTTCCTTACTCTGGTCAATTTTCGTCCCTGGCGAGCTGATTCTAGATCAGGAGGAACGAGGTATCTATCGCCTATGGAGACTTGTTAACACAATTTATGGAGAAGATGACGACGGGAGGTATTTCTCTATAGGCGTGACAGGAACAGATTATGATGGAAAAATTAGCGGACGAGTAAAGGAGTGGATGAGGGTTGATGAAGACAAGGTTGGGAAGGGAGCCATCATTACCAAGTTAAAACTCCACCCTCTCCGTTTCGTTGCAAATCAGGAGAAAATCATCGATAAAATGACCAAACGTGGTCAGAAATTCTTAGCCCTTCGAGGTATTTTTGTACGCCGCTACGAAGGTCAATTAAAAATGCTACGTCGTCCTCCAATGGACTTTTTCTCGCCGAAAAGCAGTGATTACAACGGAATTTTCACGTCTTACAACGTAAGCTCGACTTCTATCAAACTTACAGCGTCTTGACAGCCCCACAGATTCAAGGCCGGATTATCATCGACACGTCCACATTTATGGAGGAGAATGGCTATTACGATCCCCTGTTGTTTGATCTCGAAGAGGAAGACACGAAAGAACCGGAGGAAAATTCGTGTACGTGTACTACACCTATGCAAGGTGTCGACCTGACTCAATATGTGTATTTTCAGTTAAACCCCCGGGCCATGTCGTTATGGCGTGGAAAAATATTGACCCTGCATTATGCCCACCATACGTCCACGGGTTCTGTCCATCTGTGAAACAGTGGTGTAGGTTTTATATTGATCGGATCAGCGAGGCGCAGTGGGACAAGGACTGCTTTGAAGATTTGATACTTCCTGACGCCCCCAAACACGTAATTCGTTCCCTCGTCACGGCACACAATTACCCCGACAACGGTGCAAGAGACCAACAGGAGTTGAAAGGGAAAGGTTTAGTCGTTTTACTACATGGCACTCCTGGGACAGGTATCACTTTAACGGCATATAAGTTGTATCCACCGTTAATCTACGCATCTAGGTAAAACCCTCACTGCCGAAACAGTGGCCGAATATACGGAACGGGCGCTGGTCGTCGTATCCAGTGGGGAGCTTGGAACTACTGTATCGGAGATCGATATAAATCTGTCCACGTTCCTACAATATGCTTCGATGTGGAAGGCGATAGTTCTAATCGATGAGGCTGATGTGTTCTTGGAGGCTCGGATGACAGAGGTATCCAATCGTCTCGAGCAAAATAGTCTTGTTGCTGGTACGTTACTGTTTCTGAGATATACCACCTATTCTAACATCGTCATTACAGTTTTCCTTCGCCATCTGGAGTATTTCCAAGGTATCGTTTTCCTCACTTCCAACCGTGGCCGGAACTTCGACCCTGCAATCAAGTCACGCATCCACCTTTTCCTCCAATTTGACCCACCTACATCCAAGACACGTCAAACATTATGGCGTCTCCGCTTAAGCAAGATAGACCCAGAAGAGTGCGATTTCGACATGGAAGAAGCACTGGAACTAGTAAAGGATGTAGATATGAACGGGCGAGTAATCTCTAACGCCGTCAATACCATGCATACTCTAGCTCGGGAGGAGAAGGTAAAGATGTCGCTTGACCACTTCAAAACATTTCTGCAGGTGTGGGACTGCTTTGAGCAGGTCGAACAAGAAGCAGAGGGTAAAGGCTCGATTCGCAAAGGCGGGAAGGAGATGCGAAAAGACACTATCGATGAAGTATGCGCTCATTGCGGATCTCATCGCATGAACTCCCTCATTCCCGGAATGCTGGTTAGGCAAGGGAGTTTGATGTAGTGAATTGGCCTAGCGTGATTACACAGTGCATCCAAACCTACTTTTCCTTGGCTGACGACCTGGCCGAATAATCAGAAGCTTACTATTATCTAAAAAAAATACAACCTGAGGCGAAGCATTACAGCAACTCGGTTTCGAGAGGATGGACTTAACTGGGTGGGCCATATCCCTAGAAGACTCGTCAAACTGAAATGTCTTTTCAACTCTAAGACTTTATCCTTTACTAACCGCTGGGCTTCACCAGATTCTTCCGGTAACGGAATGTAATGGTTTGTATGGGTTTTGCTGGTCTAATGAAGCGTCCGTAAACGCAAGTGCCTTTTCAATTACTAGCATGGCAAATTGAAAAGCCAAGATATTGGGTCGGTGGTACAGTACATAAGCAATCCGCTGCCCACTACTGGTCAATCAATGAGATATTTCCGCTTAAAGAATGCCCGGAGGTGGAAAATTTGCCACACCCCCAACCCCCCGAGCGAAAAAATTGTAAACCAAGCAAAATTCTGAACGCGCTGGTTTGTAGATGCTATAAAAAGAAAGTTCTTAGACACCAATTTAGAAGATTTTGAAAAAATAAACGTACTGTTGGTGTTGGTAAAACGCTCCTCGCGTCTTTTTAGGTAACCCATCTCGTCAACCACCTCCTTGACAATTCCTTCCAACTTTCGCATCTCAGTTTCTAATGCGGATAGAGATTCTTGGTTCGCAATAGCACTGAGAGCACACATTAACAGGTATTCTCAAATAACATGAGACAGGACATACTTGTAATCTACAGCGTCCGCACCAATATCAATGTCCAGGTCGATAACTCGCGAAAGCTTCGATGATCTCTCGTACGAGATATCTGCAAAATTGGTAAGAAAATTAAACTCAGAGACGCATTGACTGGTCGCCATACCGCCCTCAACAAAATTTTTGAAGCAAACACCGACTTCGCCCTCAGCATGAGTAGTGATGGCCAGTCTCGCTTCCCCCTTCACGTTTTTCTTCGCAAGGTAAACATTCTTTTTAGGGCTCGAATCCACAATTTCAATGTCTACTCGTTGGTTCGGGCCCGGCCCAACATTTGCGGTAACGATGACGAGAGAGTTGGGATGGGCCGAATTCCAAATGCATTTGGAGGGTGGATACCGTGACGCTTGGAGAGCAAACTTAATTGCATGTGTCGAAGGCGTCAAAAGGAGAACCACGGAGATGAGGAGAAGAGATAGTGATGGTGTGAGCACCGACAGTAGTCGTGATTGGCGGGTCATTGTAAACCGAGTAAGTAGTCGTGGACCAGGGGGGGGTCAAGAGATTCACCCTTGTATTATCGTCTTTTTAGCTTAGAATGAGTTTCTTGAGTAATGTGTGTCGCCGTCGACGGGGGGGGTATTAAGTCGTTCAGTCAACAGTGACCGTGGCCGCGGTGCGACGTGGAAAGAATGCGGTTTGTTGATTTCCGGGGCTATCGGCTCTGATTTCAGACAGCCAGGTTCAAATAAAGGTAGCCGAAACATCACTGTTCGTATCGAACTCCTTCTTCCTCAATCTGTACCTAACCATTTTTTAGGTTAAACTCTTCTATGTATAATCATGTTGCAACTAAGGGTGTACCTGGTGAAGAAAAATTCTGCTTTTTTTTCTGTCAGATATGGTATGGGACTCAGTTCTTTAGTTTTTCTAAATTTTGTAAATAGAGAGTGTTTCGTTGATTGGGGGTGACCGGCTTGTTTATAATTGAGCCATTAACCTAATCCCAGGCCCTCTCAAAACTCAATCTCTTTGAGCTCAAAATCGAAGTTCCCATCCCTTGACCGGTCCGGCGACCTTCCTGAGATCACCCATCTCCGAAATTCCCATCGATTTGAAGAGACGGTCATACTTCCACCTTTTATATAGATCCCCCCTTCAGAGCTTCCCTAAATATATGATGAATGAACATTTGGGACCCAGTATTATCGTTGAGATTGAAGTCAGCTGGCCTAAATCTGACGATCACCCCACTTATCCACTCTAATAGGTGTTTCGAGTTCCCCCGCGCTGGGTTTTCGTTCGTGTCGAAACTTCAGATGGATTGGTCGGTTGGGGCGAGGGAACTTTAGAGGGGCACACTGAAGCGGTGGAAGGGGCCTACAAGGATCTTGTCGAGCGCTTCATTGGTGCGCAAGCGGACAACATACAAGATATATGGCAAACTGCTTATCGGGGGAGATTCTATCGTGGCGGTCCCGTGCTTATGGTAAATTTGATACTTTTTTGTAAAATAATACTTTCTAATGGCACAACCAGAGCGCCCTTTCTGGGTTGGATATTGCTCTTTGGGACATAAAAGGGAAAAAACTGGGAGTGCCGGTCTGGCAGCTTTTAGGAGGAAAAGTACGAGATCGTGTAAGGGTGTACGGGTGGGTCGGGGGCGATAATCCGACTGAGGTTTTCGAAGCTGCTAAAGTTCGCGCGCAACAAGGGTTTACTGCAGTGAAAATGAACGGAACTGGTTCGCCTTAATCGTTCTGCTTCAACATCCTTCATCTATCTGGAACTTCTTTTAGATGCCGTCGCATGGATCGATTCTCCGAGTGTGTTTAACGAAACTGTCACTCGGGTTAAGGACGTACGATCATTGGGTATGGACGTTGGAATTGATTTCCATGGTAGGCTGCACAAAGGAATGGCAAAACAACTTGCCAAATTACTTGAGCCACATCAACCACTCTTTATCGAAGGTACTCGGGCTTTTTGGTTTTATCGGCGGAGGAGCTATCAACTTACATATATCCGATAGAGCCATTGCTGCCAACTCAGCCTGAAGAGATTGCTGATCTTTCAAGATCTGTCTCAACTCCCATCGCCTTGGGAGAGCGTCTTTACACTCGCTCAGACTTCAGGCCATACTTGGAAAGCCGAGCCATTGATATCGCACAGCCTGACGTTAATCAAAACATCTACACTTCTAATATTTTGTATTGAAGACTTTGTCGCAGGTTTCCCATTGTGGCGGGATAAGCGAGTTACATCGGATTGCATCTCTAACAGAGATGTATGACGTTGCCCTCGCTCCCCATTGTCCCATTGGCCCTATTGCCCTCGCTGCATGTATGCAAGTTGCAATAACTGCGCCTAACTGTATGTACACTAGAATACTTTTGTAGATTTTCGCTGACTGGGATTAGTCGTGATTCAAGAAATGAGCTGGAAGGTGAGTACATTTCTGTGAAAGGGCATATTCAACTAGCAAAGCAAATTGATAGATCCATTATAATGTGAGCTTGGATCCTACCTCAGACGCGGACCTACATACGTATATGCTCAATCCCGAGATCTTCGACGTCAAAGATGGACACGTTGCCCTGCTAAAAGGTCCATTGACTTGGATTAAAATTTATTTGCCTCGGAACTCATTTCTGTCAGGTCCAGGACTTGGTATTGAAATGGATGAATTGAAGATTCGTGACGCTTCAGCGAGGTATGTTGAAAACCACCCCGCTTGGAGAAATCCAGTATGGCGTGGCAAAGATGGGAGCTTGAGAGAATGGTAAATATAGTGGGCGTGACTGTATATACTATCAACGACTTGTGAAGTGGCGATGGTGTGAGTGGCGGCTGTGTTATTTAATTTGAAAAGGCGGGGCACCAGAATTCCCACGAGTGTTCTTCAACACTCTTGCAAAAGAACTTCAAAAAACACCCCCTACTTCTCACTGTTGCAGAATGGCAGACGCTGGTGAGATTAGATGACTGACCATGGTCGTTCCATTGGACTCACAACCATCTTTCGCTTACCTGCGCTAGGCTTCTTCAAAGGCACTTCTGCTGACCAGGATAGGCGATTCTCTGACAAAGAGCTAAAGCTTCTCAAGAGTATGAAGTTTCCATCGGAGTTCGACAAAAAGGTGCTTGCATACAATAGTACTCATATATGGCTCTTTTTTGAAGATGAACTTCTTTAAAAGGTGGACATGCGGAAAGTCAACTTGACAGTAATACGGCCCTGGATAGCTAAAAAGATTGTAGAACTGGTCGGGTTCGAAGACGAAGTTGTTGTCGAGTACGCTATGGGGCTCTTGGAAGACAAACAGGAGCCGGTGCGGAGGAATTACGACTGGTCTCTACCTTATGGCTCACCATTGCGCACAGACACCGGACCCCAAAAAGATGCAAATTAACTTGACAGGTTTCTTAACCAAAGATACACCCACTTTCATGGGGGCTTTGTGGAATCTGCTCCTTGAAGCGCAGAATGACGTAACTGGAGTTCCACGCACTTTTGTTGAAGAAAAGAAACAAGAAATGAGGCGCGCTCGGGAAGGAGATACCCGTGCCATTGACGAAAGGGACCGTAGACTTCGTTTAGATGAAATGCGGGATGGGGATCGGGGTCGTGGGGGTTTTAGAGGCAGAGGCAGAGGTCGTGGAAGGGGCAGAGGGGGATTTGACGATTCACGTGGAGGTGGAGGCGGAGGTAGGGGTCGAGACGGAGGTTGGGGGAGTAGAGGAGGCGGCCCGGGTAGTGGCGGTGGTGTAAGCTTATTTTTGTTAATATCTCATTCATCGATCTTATGCATATTTCCTATTTAGCCTCCTCATCGTCGTTCTTCTCGTTCCCCCCCGCCCCGTCGTCGTTCTCCATCCGGGAGTTCTCGTGGTCGAAATTCCAGATCTCCACCCCCAATGCGACGTTACCGTTCACCTCCTCGCCGCCGCTCACCATCTCGCGGGTCTCGTACACCTCCTGTTAATAGGCGTAGGTCTCCCCCCTCTCGTCGACCACCCTCTCGCTCTATGTCTCGATCCCCACCTCCTACACGTCGAAGGGCGCGTTCACCTTCTTTTACGCCTCCGCGTGATCGTGGGACTAGATACAACACTGGCAGGGACAGTCGTAGCCCCCCCGTAAGGAGACGCCGTCTTTCACCTCGGTCGGAATCTCATTCTATGAGCCGCTCAAGGTCACCACCCCCTCCACGTGGATACGCCCGGAGGCGGAGCGTTAGTCACGGGAGACGTCGAAGCGTAAGCCCGCCCAGACGTCGCAGAAGAAGCCCTTCAAGGTCCAGGTCTCCTCCGTCACCACCGCCTCGCCGTGAAAGTCCCAGTCCGGCCCGGGCCTCTGGAAAAAATTCGAGGAGGTTTACTCGAAGCAGAAGTAACGGTAGTCAATCGCCGATTCGCAGGCGTGACGATAAGATGGAAGTAGACAGTAATCCCATCAGGGGGACGGAGTTGAAGATAAAAGGCCAGGCTGACATAGAGCGAAGGAAAAGTAAGTGGGATAGTGACGAGCCTGATGTGCGAATTCAGTTTCATTGCCAGGTTCATAGTTCTAACTATAATTCCACCCTCCAGGATCCGGTCCGAAATAGACTTGAACTTGAAAAGAGGGAAAATGAACTGAAAGAAAAAGCATTGCGAAATAAGGTCATGAGAACAAAAAAAGGAAGTAGTGGCTGAAGTTGGATGACGGGCAAGTAATTTGCATCTTTGCTCTTGTATTTCTCTTCTTTATTATATTTCATGCTTAGAACCTTTTGTACACAGAATGGACTAATAGTCTTTCGAAGATCCCCTATATGTGCCCAGAAACTCATGTCTACTTATATGCCTGTTCAAAACTTTGGTTTGCCCGTCTAATGATTATATGTTGGGGTTTGGTCTGATGTCGCCTGTTGACATAGCAGCACCCTTGAAATGGCCCGTATTAATTTTCAGGGACAGAAGAAATATGTCTTGGGTAGCTGGATGAATCCCGGAGCGATATTGTACTCCCGAGATTTATGCAAACCTGATCGCAAGACCTAATTTATTTTTCCGAACTGTCTACTCTATACCCCTCCTTTTCCGGGCTGTGCAGAGGAGGCAATAATGGCTATCGTTATTTCCCCGCAATATTCACTCAGCTTGGGTGAGGAAATATCAAATTTCTGTATTAAAGGCAATCACAGAATCGGGCCCACCCTTAACGTCAAAAATGCGTCTATCTCTAGCTGCTGCTGTGTCATTCGCCGTCTCTGTCTCCGCTCATGCTACCTTCCAACAGCTGTGGGTAAATGGGGTGGACAATGGATCTGCCTGTGCTCGAAAACCGGCTAGTAACTCGCCCGTGACGAGTGTTTCTAGCGCCGTATGTTGCACATATTTGCCTCCCTCGTGTGTTTTGGCTTAAGGGGCTGATGATCCTAGGATCTTGCCTGTAACGCTGGAGCCGCTGCCTCTACAGGAATCTGTAACGTCAATCGTAAGGTACCGAAGCTCCAACTTTCAATGGTCGCCTCATGTGCTACCCCGTCTAGCTGGTGATTCTGTCACCGTTGAAATGCACCAGCAGCCTGGTGATCGTGCGTGCCGAAACGAGGCAATTAGAGGGAACCACTATGGCCCAGTCCTCGTCGGTCATATTTTCTCACTTCTCAAAAAGAGTTGGCTCACCCAGCCTTAGGTATATATGGCTGCAGTTTCTGATGCAAAGACCGCTGTTGGCTCAAGTGCTAATTGGTTCAAAGTTTCCCAGCTCGGATTAGTTTCCAATAATCCCGATTACTTTGGATCTCGTAAGTTACTTTTAGACCTTCGTTCTGTATGGACCTGATATTCAGTTTGACATTTCAGGCGTACTCAATGTGAGCTTTATGTTTCATCGGGTGTTCGATGGCTGTTGAGCCGTGACTTCAGGACAATTGCGGTCACTACACTTTCAAAGTACCCACCGGCATCGCACCCGGTAACTACCTCATCCGGGCTGAAGTCATTGGTGAGCATTTCTTTGTCAGGATTCGAGCCAAGACCGACTATTTTTTTATACCTAGCTCTGCACGTCGCTGGTGGAGCCGGAGGCGCCCAGTGAGCTCAGAAACCCAACGAAACTAATAAATCCTGACAATATTATAGATTTTACCCAGCCTGCTTCCAAGTTAATGTAAGCATTGAGATGGTCACTCCTGAATTGTTACCCACCTTGACACGTTACAGGTTGGAGGTTCAGGCAGTGCCAAGCCGCCCACCGTCAAAATTCCAGGTAGGACATCATCCCAGGAAGCGTAGAATGACCTGAAACAATGGGGATAGGTGCTTATGGTGCCAATGACCCTGGAATTCTCATCAATATCTATCAGGACCTGACTACATACGTCTGTAAGTATCACTGTTTTACAAATTCCGTCCAACCTTGCTGAACGATTTAAATTGATTAGTACCCGGACCGACAGCATATAATTTGCCCTCCCCGGCTGTGGCCACGACGGCTTGGCCTACAACAGCTACATGGAACACTGCTCTACAACCGACAACAGTACCTACCGTCGTTCCTGCACCTGGTGCCACCGGCATTGGCCAGGCTTGAGAACTTATGTAGTACAATTGGAGTTGTATAGCCAGCAATGGTGGTGTAACATTACTGTCTTTCTCGTCAATCGACACACTCGATGTAACGCGTTCTACTTGAAGACACCTGAGGGTGAGGTCGAGCGCAAGCAAGACCCCAAGGCATTATCATTCGCAGGTGGCATGTCACGGTCAATAATGTACATTACGATTAGCGTTTACGGCCCATGTGAACCCGTCAAACTACGGCCTCTGATATCGATATTGGTAACAATGAATCCCACCAGCGCTCACGAACTCTATTTCGTTGATATAATTTTTCCACTTGATTTTTTATTAGCCGGGTGTCTCTGCATTCTAATTTTGACATTTTATCCCTCTTTATTCTATTAACTCATAAGTAATGTATCTCCTTGCAGTGTGTTGCATATGAACTCCAGTTTGTTTCTCTTCAAAATTTAAGGGTCTTGTTTGGTCTTGCTGTAGAGATTCACAAGTAATCTCAGGTCTACCACACAGAAGGGGTGAAAGATGGCTGATATTATGTACCTCCTAGAGATATGTAAGTAAATTAGTCTACAGGTAATCAGTATAGCAAATGTAGTAGTAGGTACCAGGGCTGAGCTCACTTCAGGTCTATCACACAGAGTAGGTGTGTGAGGGTTAGGTCCTGGGACCACAGTCAATTACCTGGTATCTCACATTCCAACCTGCCGATGTGGTGTCATGTTCAGTAGGTATAGGTATAATAGTAGACATGCCTTTAAAAGTTGGATATGTGGAATCACCAAGAAAAAAAAAACCAAACTCAGACCTGCTGTGCACACAATGGTCCACTTAAACCAGTTCACTTGTCCATGACTGTAGTATCATTGAATATTTCAGAGTTGATGTAAAGTTTTAAGTAATTACATAACCTTTTGATCACTACCTTTTCATTTCAATAATCATTTTCTGCATAATATAATCACGTTATTTTATATCCAGTGACCAATTTCAATTTCAAAAGTTCACCAACTAAAATTTTGATAAACAAATGTATTGTGAGGGTACAGGCCTGTATAACCTGATTTATATGGGTGAAATTATTGCTCGTCAAGGAAAAGGAATCCCCAGTAAATTACACAGGTGCAGCAAGGATTTGTTTGTGGGAGGACCCAGATATAGTGAAAACCCTCGTTATCTTCCAACCCGAATCTTTGAGGAGTTCTGTGAATGACCCGATGGTGCGCTCTTCGCCATTGAGAACAACTAATACCTATTAAAGGGACATTGGCATGGACAAAGATGGAAGGGATTTTATATTTACCTGAGAGTCTAAAATATATGGAACCGCATTTGCTTTCCCGAGGTTTGCCAGCAGAGGGGCGGGCGGCGGCAAGGTCTCTGTGCCCATAATGCCATACCCGACTCTCGCTTGGTTATCATCCAAGCATGCATATGGGGTAATCTAGGCATCGTTACTACAGACCTTGGGTAGCAAGGAAAATCATACTGGATCAATGATAAGCAGCTCTGTGTTTTTAGTGGCTGCGTCACGAAGGTTTCGAAGGATAAGTTTTGCCACTGAATAGCTATAGTCATGGATAACTCCACGACAAAGGAAGATCCTTGCATTTAAAATTGGTTGCGGCTTGAGGAAGTCGTGGACTGATAGACCGAATTCAATAAATACAAGACAAATTAGGTTCGAGAACGAACCTTGAAGGACGACAGAGCCGTCTGAAATTGAAGGTATGGCCTTTTCCCAAATCTTAGAAACATAAATATTGTACGATTAGTGCTGATTCCAGAAAAATATACGGACAAG